>RXPK01004393.1:0-114663 GCA_004143645.1 Protaetia brevitarsis
AGTTTATGATGTTCTATTATTTACTTATATTTGAGATTTTGGCGCCAGTATCTGTTCTCTGATTGAACTATAAATGCAAAATACCTTAATCAAAATATCACTCTCGGTTTGACCAGAAAATGGATGTCAACTTTCTTATTTTAAATTAGAATGATATAATTTTTTATTCATTTTGGGATTCTACAACTATAAATACGTCAGTTTTCGTTAGCTATCTATAGCTACACATGTTGCCATTTTTGAGTTATTTAAGTTTCTCTTTTTTTTTAGTCATAATCATTGCATCATTGAGAATTAATATCTCGGTTAATACTGCAAGTAGAGACTCCAAATTGGCTATGTTATGAATGTAGATATAACTCTAAGAACGGTAAGCACACTTTACATACAGGCTGTTCAAAACTGAGGAACAACGTGACATATTCTCAAATGTAGAAAACTCATTTTTTAAATAGAACACCTGTATTTTAATTCGGAATTAGAAGTAAATATCGTCCCCTATCACTTTATATCAGCATTCCCTATACCTATCTTTAATAGATTTTGAGATATGAACGACTTATTGTTAACAGACTAAGTAGCCCTATCTTTGCGTGTTTGTAGCTGGCTCTGAATGGGTTTAATGTCAATTCATTGACTAACCAAAAGTGTTTATGTATATCATTGTAATTACACTTTCGTACAACGCAATATTAATAGAAATGGGTATTTTGACAGACATTCTTGTATGGTTATTCAAAAATAATACATGAATTTGACGTGAATCCATTTCAGAGCCAGCTACAAACATTTAAAGATAGTATTACTCTAGTAGTCTGTTTAACAAAAAGTCGCTCATATCTCAAAATCTATTAAGATAGGTATAGGGATGCTCATATAAAGTGATAGGGGATGATATTTACTTCCTAATTCCGAATTTAAAATACAGGTGTTCTATTTAAAAAAATTGAGTTTTCTGCATTTGAAAATATATCATTTTGTTCCTCAGTTTTGAACACCCTGTATGTTACAATGTAAAGTGTGCTTACCGTTACTTAGAGTAATATCTACATTTATAACATAGCAAATTTGGAGTCTCTACTTGCAGTATTAACCGAGATATTAATTTCTCATGATGCAATGATTATGACTAAAAAAAAGAAAAACCTAAATAACTCAAAAACGGCAACATGTAGCTATAGGGATAGCTAATGAAAACTGACGTTTTATAGTTGTAGAATCAAAAATGAATAAATAAATTATATCATTCTATTTAAAATAACAATAGTTGACATCCATTTCCGGTCAACCGGAAAGGTGATGTTTTGGTAAGGTATTTGCTTTATATTGTTCGCAATCGAACAGATAGTGGTGCCAAAATCTCAAATATAAGTAAATAATAGAACATCATAAACTTTTAATGAACCAGTTACGTGAAATACCCTGTATATTTCGTCAAGTTATTTCAGTGAAGTAATACAAATAAAAAACAAAATGTCTTGATTGATTGATCTTAGCAGCAGCATTGGATTATTGACTATTTAATGGTTAAAATAATTATTCATCGATCGGATTCAGGATTATTTATATGTACATTTCAGCCCTAGTATCTATAAAAGCAACATTTCAAATTTTTTAATAAAATAAATCTATACTGGACATTACACAAGACTAATGATTTATGTGTATTAAAAAATATCTTTTGTGAGATATTACAACCAGCTGGTACAATTTTTATTTCAATGTTTTTTTTTTTATGAATATATTAAAGAAATATTTAAAACGTTAAAGCAAAAGTATACAAGGATTGACCTAAATTGTGGAAATATTAGCGCACAGATTTTAGAAAAATGGGAAATATTTATGCGGCCATTTAATGCTATTTTTATCTTTTGTAATAAATATCATTTCCAAAATATTTGTAGCATATTTTTCTGCTTTAGCGATAATTTTAGCATTATTGAAGTTGAATTTGTGTCGACAATTACTTTCATATTTTTTTAAAACTGTTAAGTAAGATGATTTATGATTTAGAATACCCGTTTTAAGATATTCTTTTGTTTGCAATAACCACAACGGATTTTATATACCACATTTTTTTTTTTTTATGCATAGGCTAGTTTAGCTTTTAATTGTGTGAAATATATTTTTAGGGTATTTTGATTTTTATATGCAGATTACATTTTACAATAAGGTCTAAAATAATATTCGTTTAATGAAACGTTTTATATATTAAATGTTGTTGAAGATCGACTTATTTTTTCTATATAATTTCTGGCCTCTATGTATTTAATACATATAAACGATCATTTGTTGGGTTGAAATTGTTGCATTTAGGTAGGTAAAAATGAATGTAATGAAATGTATAAATTATAATACATATATCAGTGTCAAAAAAATGTGTTTATAATTTGTTTTATTGAAAAAGATTTAATTAAAAGTCGAAACGATTTAGTGTAATTAATAGAAGTTTTTTTTTTTTAATTACTAAGTCAATACGTACATTAAATTAAATAGGATATAAAATAAGTAGTAATAAGAACGTAGAATACAAAAAACAAAAATCTTAATTAATTACTTAAACTTTTTTGGGGATTACTTATTTTCATTTGCTACCCATATTTATTAACATGACAACAAATCACAACAATATATAATTTCAAGATGCCTTGTATACAACATATAGGACACTAAAATGACTCTATCCTAACAACGATAATGCAATATAGAAACTGGAATGCGCGCTGTGTAGAGTGAACCCAAAATGAGAAGCACATATGTCGTCATCGTAATGTCGACGAAGAATAGAGGAACTTAAAGTCATTAGTGGTGGGGGTGATTTTTTTTCTTTTTTACGATAGAAATTACATTAAATACTTCTGTCAAAGTGACAGGAACACCCCTAAAGCTAGTATAATAGACTCTTCCGACGATTCCAGCGCTCAAAACGGATATGACGACATATGTACTTCTCATTTTGGGTTCATTATACTTAAAAAACGGCCCGCTTGACAATTAGTCGCCATCTTTGAATGTGGCAAAATTCCATCAGCAGGATTTGATTTATGCGGAATTTTGCTTTTCACATCTGTTATTTCCTGTTTTTAGTAAGAAATAGCTCATAATGCGTTCTCATATTTTATATTCTTAATAATGTTCTGCGAATAGTACTTTCAAATCACAATTAATCTTGGATTTAAGCTTAATTATGTTAAATGCATTGATTTTCTATAAATATTTATTGAAATGATTCATTTTATCATTCGGTAGTATTACAGAATAATGTGAAAAATGAAAGTATCAAATGGGGTGTATGTACTTCTCATTTTGAGTTCACTATACAAACCAAATCATGAATGTTTGTAGTTATGTCATAGTTACTTATGACGTATGCAGCGTCTGAAACAAATTCAGGCACACCAATACGGAGGAAGTTTTAAAACTCCATGCCCATGTGCTTGAAGTAATTCATCGATAACATAAACCTTAACCAAAAATTACTTTATCATACATCCATTTTATTTCTCTTTAACACATTACGTGTTTTGGCCATCAATCGTGGCTTGTACAGGGCTGTTTAAGCACTCGATGAAGGAGCAGCAGATGTAGTTTCCTTCTTGCGCTTTATGTTGTAGAAGGTACCCATAAAAATGCCCAAAGCATTCGCAACTCTCTACAATTTGTATGTAAGTTTTAATTTAATACTAATCAATTATAATTCACTCCATGGGCCGCATCAACGGATATTAAAGGACTTCCATTTCGCTTTTCCTCCTCGAAATACACTAGTAAACGACTGACCAACTCTTGGCAACAAGAACTAAGTCGTTTACCGGCCATCTTGAACTGTAACCTAAAAAAATATTTTAAGTTTCTATGTTTCTTTAAAACCTCTAAACTTACCACAAACTAAACGATTTACTTCATTATAGCTCTGAAGAGAACTTTTGGTAAAAGAAATAGTAGAAGTAGTAAAAATTCAAACCTAAAGAAGTGCAAATAAGCAGTAAAAAGCAGATGTCAAATGTAAACGGAGCGGTAAAATGGGTTAAAATTGCGTGGTTGCATGCCCTGTAGTAAACAATATGAAAGCTCTTATTTACGCATTACTCGACCGTATTCTATCTCACTTCAACTAGTTTGTTGATACTTAATAAAGTATGGACGTATAGCTTAAATAGCTACGACTTATGTTATATACTTCCATCGCCCTTGTGTATATGAATGATTCCAATTTTTTGAAACTCCGTTTGTCTCTACTTTACCGACCAGTTAATGACGTAACTACAAACATTCATGATTTTCCCTATATACAATGATTCTAATTCAAAATCTTAATATGTAAAAAAACGACATTACTCTTTTTGACAGTACACAATATGAAAGTGCAGTCAATTCGCGTATATACGTCAATTTGCCACATTCAAATATGGCGGAAATCAGGCCGTTTTTTTTTTTAGTTATAGTGTACACCCGAAGGCACGTTCCAGTGTTTTATATAGTTGGTTGATCCTAACCACTAGTGGTAGTGATGGGCATAATCGAATGATCCATTATCGATTACCATTCATACAAATCGATCATAATCGATTAACATTCATACAATTCGTTCATAATCGATTATTATTCATATAAATCGTTAATAATCGATTATCACTCATAATCGAATCAATGATCATTCATAATTCAAACGTCTATATCGATATTATTCGAATGACGGAATTCGATTGTTAACGATCATTCGATAATTTGATTATGACGCTTGGATTATGAATGATTATTTATATAAATAATCGTTCGTGAAATATAAACAACCTAAACAAAAGGATCCTACCATATATATCGCCGTACTGAATCAGTGATGAATAATCATTTGATTATTCCCCCCACAACTAACCACTAACACCCATTACATTATACCTTTAACGATTTCTTCTATTTTTAAGATAAATAAATTATGTAATTGTCTGCGCTAGAATACAACAATTTACAGACCGATTTCCAATCGTTCTGTAAATTGTCGAAATATTTTTAATTCGTTTTTACCCCACTTCAACCAATTTCAGCATGTTCGACGTAGGCGGGCAAAGAGACGAGAGACGCAAGTGGATCCAGTGCTTCAAGACGTCCCCGTCACCGCGATCATCTTCGTGACTGTCGTGTAGCTCGTACAACATGGTGCTGCGGGAAGATCCGACCCAGAACCGACTGCGTGAGAGTCTCGACCTGTTCAAGTCCATTTGGAATAACAGATGGCTGCGTACCGTCTCCGTCATTCTATTTCTTAATAAACAAGACTTACTCGCCGAAAAGATTATGGCAGGTATGGCACGTTCTCCTATTAGACATGTACTTATGAAAACACCCTTAAACCAGTCTTAGTGTCTCCGCATACTAGGCCATCTCGTGTTAAGCGCGTTACCGTTTTGACTTAAAGCCATCTTATAATTTGATATGCGTGTTTGGTCTACCCTACGTAGAATGCAAGACGGGTAAGATTTTCTTGTACATATTATTTTGTTATCAATCACTTGCCAGTACACACCAGTTTATCAATTCTGGACAATTAGTTTCCTGAATTTGTGGATCCCCATTTTCAACCAAAACTAAATGAATCAAGAAAAAATCTACTATACCTAAACATACAATACTTCCTTTAAAAAGGCATATTTACAAATGTTTTTTTTAAAGCTTCCTTAAACCTGCTGCAATTCCAAGAACTAATGACATATGTTAAAAGAAAAGGTCTTTCTACTCTAATAAATTGATCAATACTTATTGAATATTTGAGTAATGCATTTCCCCGATTAAGTGAATTATTTGAATATTTTCTTATGTATACAACTTCGTGTGTGTCTAATTCACTTGGTGAATGTACCATTAGCATCACTCATAATGTCAACTCACATATAATGCTGTATATCCAGGGCTCGGTCACAGTCTATCGTATAGTTTATCGGGTAGGCGCGGTCTGTATCCTACTTTTGCTATTGATAGATGGATATTTTACATGTTGTGCAGTATATGGTGCATACTGACAAGATGTCATAACATAAACGATAAATTAAAACAAAAGGATGATAACTTCATTCAACATATCAAACATTATAAATCATCTGCCAAAAACTCATTATATGTGTAGTAAGCATTATTCACCAACAGCAATTTTATTTTTTTCTTAAAACTATTAATATTAATTAAAGCTCTAACGGCTATGTGCACCGGTTATATTTAAGCTTAATTTAAGACTTAAGTAGATCCTAAACTATGATTTCGTTTTGCACCGCTGTTTAAGGACCAGTTAAGTGTTATTCAAAATAAGCCGAAGATTTGCCCGGCTTAAGGTCCAGTTAACCTCACTTTTGATTTCAAATGACAAGTATTGCGCCAAGTTAAATATAATTTAATTTTTTTAAGGGTAGAATATTTTCATACGTTTGACGAACTTACATTTTTCCGGCGATTTAGGGTTACCTAATGTACAGCACTATTTATACCAAACCTGATTGAAGCTGAATTTGAATATCCTTGATGTGTGAGTAGGTATAAAAAATAATTTTAAGTTTACCATGTAACCCAAGACGAAATAACCATTCCTATCACCACGAATGCATACAGTTTGTTATATTTTATCTAATTAAACAACAAATTTTCAGCAATAATAGTGTTGCTTTTATGAATCAGCTGCTAATATTCCTGAGACTGTGTGCAACAGGGTCTTGCCTTTCATGTATTGGAGATTTTGGCGGTACCCATTTGTCTACAGTCACGAGACATACTAGGAGAGTTGCTAGGGCTTTGGCTCGTCTAACAACGCAACACAAAACCACACACAATGCAACAATAACGAAAACTCGTATCAAGAATTAAAAGTTAACATTCTCCTTCTTTCGGTGTGTTTCTGTCAAAAACTGTTCGTTACCTTGGTCACAAGTCACTTTCACACTGTCTGACACTGTTGCCATCCGTTTTCAATACTTAGCTAAGCTTTATTCCTAGTTTCGACGGTACAAAACATATTCACCTTAAGGTTCACCTTAAGCTGAGCCTCTACTTAACTAAGTTTGTTACTAGGGAAAACTGGCGCAAATTACTCTAAGAGGCGGGAGTTTATTAAAACATTGACATCCTCTGTCTTAAAACCCCTTTGGTAAAGAGCGATATTGCGCAAGTCGGGCTTGTATTGTTCCCTATATCTTGTATCACGTGAACGAAGATTTTCTCATCTGGAAACTATCATATTTATGCCTTAATAATTTATGTGCATTTGATAGAAGTGTATAAAAGTATTATTTGAAGTATTCCCATTATTTGCTTCCAAAGTATAAGTATATTGAACTGATAATACTTACCTGCTTAATCTAAGCATTTCTACTATTCAATGCCAGTAATTACCCACTAATTTTGTGTTTGTAACGCCAAAAAAACCTCCTGTAGGGGAAAATTAATAAACAAAATTATTTAAAAAATTAATAAATAAAGAACTATTATGTAATTAAATAAATTTACTGTCATACTACTAGTTTTACAATTGGGAAAAGGTAGCGTATCGGGGTACTACAGGAGTGCGCACGGGATATTGATGCGTAGAGGTATAGATGTTATGCGTATCCGTCGTTACGACCGGCGTCCTCGGGATACTTCCCACTCAATGCTTGGGCCTGGTATCTAGTCGGCGTTGGTTACTGATATAATTTCAATCAGTATAATAATTTGCTGGTATTACCTACTGAAAACTGATAACTAGTAAATACCTACATATATTTGTTAATCTACACATCTACCATGCTCATATATTATCGACACGATGGTGCTGACTGTAAGTATTATTTCAAAGCTTTTTAAACCGGTATTCCTTTAATATTAGATAACACGTACGTACTTACCTTCGAATATTTTAATGGTAGCATCTATGCACCAGCCCCATTCCACCCCATGCTCTAAGTAGCTGTGAAACGGCTGGGGTATCCATTTAGATTTACTTACACTCACAACCAACAACACTAATCGCTGATCAATCAAAAAGTGACGCCAAGTAAAGCGTATGTATATGCAAATCCCCCAAAACCCCCCTAAAAAAGAGGGAACCAATGACAGATAAGTTTTAGTGCAATAAATGGTGGGGTAAAATCCGTTTCAAATGTTTCAATATTATGGTAATTTGAATTTGATATTTGTTTTTAGTACAAAGCATTTAATAATTTTATACAGTAATTCATTATACCAAACGTATAAGGGATTTTACTTTGAATCTACAGACTTTCTCACTATGATTGCATAGATTTATTCCTTACAATAATAACAATGTTCATTTGGAGGAAGTATACTTCAATGCAAATATTTATACTATTTCTTCTAAGAGTATATTATGTTTTTAGAGAATTTATTCTTATCTTCCAACCAACAAGATTTAGTTCATTTAATATATTTATTTTTTTTTTTTTTTTTAATCTCAAATTAATACTGAAAAATTATATAAAGCAGCGTATAAATAAACATATGTAATTATGTACCCTAACATTATTAAAACAACAAGATCACAAGATTCAATTTCAATTACAACTGAAATAGTTGATTGTTCTTCCATTGAACCTGGAACCTATTAAGTTTTCGATATCTGAATAAATAAAAATATTCAGATTGATAATAGTTTTTTTTTGTGTGTAAACACTCTCAGCCAGTTAGTGCCACTCCCCAATGTATCACACCAAATCTTAAATAACACTGAAAATAAGCAATATGCGAACAACATCCGAAGTCTTATGCTATTTTGATAGCATAACAGCAACGAGCTAAGCAATCGCATAGTAAATTTATATGCTCGGTCCATCTCAACCCAGAATCCACCATAAATGCATATTTGATTAGTACTGTCCCTTTTCAATCTATATCTATGTTCTAGCCAATAAAATTTAAGTACAGCAGAGATCCTATGCAGGTGACTTCGGGTAAATGATTACAATGTTTTTTTAATCATTAAAAATCGCTTCAGATTATATCTAAAAAATATGAAACAAAGCATGTTTACAATAGAGGGATGAGTCGACAGGGTCGTAAAATTCCACATGGGTGTCTCCTAAAAGTCTCCCACTATAGCAGGGAATAATCTATTAGTAAACCAGTTACGATACGGTTGTTCAATTACGGTGTTTGTGAAAACAGTATTTGAAAAATGCCGAAAAGAGCGTTCCTTAAAGATGAGTGTAGAAAAGATATCGGCTATTGCCACATTACACGAGGAAGGACATTACACACAATATAGCAGAAAAATTAGGAGTGATAAAATCTATAGCTCATTACACCATTCGTCGCTACCGAGACACCGGAACATTCGAAGCCCGGAATCGCCTAGGTCTCCCTCATTTTTAATTCCCCAATTCCTCCTTTTAAACCTATACCTCAGTTGATAATCGACTCATACTTTCTTAGTAACACCCTCCCCTCATTTTCATGGCAATTTACAAAGTTTAAACCCTTAACTGGAGAAAATACATTTAAAGCTAGACAATATTTCATGGTGTTTTGAAAGACATTCTTGCATCTGAGTTAAAAAGTTTTCAAAAAGTAGATATTCTGTAATATTTTTCCAGACACTCTGTTATGATATTATTACACCATTATGTTTGCCTGCTGACTCGACGAAGAACACCTAATTCTGTTTCCAATTTGTCGCAAATTGTGACATCAACAAAAATCTCATGAAAGGCATGTTCAGCTATATTTCACGTTTTAGTTACAATATTTTCCACGTTTGTGGCTACTTCAAGTGCTGCCGATAAATCTTGATTTTTTGTTTATAACTGACGGCTTGACGGTAGAGTTATAGCAAACAATTTAGTAAGTGTATGAAGTGACATTTGAAAGTCTGCCATAGAAGAAGTTATTTTATCATTCATGGTGATATAGTTTTTAATGCCTCAACCGTTGGGAGTTGGGTCCTCCACCTGGTCGCACACAACTGTTTTATTCGTAGCGGGAACACCCTCTACAATAACCCTTCCAAGTATGCAATGTTTATTACCATTATTTTTCGATATGTCCCCATATTAGGGAATAAATCAATATTAAATTTCGTTATAACATTCCGCTCTTTAGTTTCAGTTGTGATTTAAGGTAATGCCTTAAATCAGAAGCAAATTTACGATTATCCCGATGCGTAGTTGGTTTACGATCGCGATTTTTACCCGCCGTCCCTTCGTCCGATACACATGCGGAACTCGTAGCTCGAAAGCGCTCCCTTTAATTCGTCTCCTTATTTACGACTGGCGCTCACTTCTATCGATCTTGTGTGTTTTAGGAAAAAGCAAATTGGAAGACTATTTCGCCGAGTTCGCAAAGTACCAGACGCCGGCAGACGCTACCAGCGACCCCAACGAACCGTCGCCGAAGTCGTCAGAGCCAAGTACTTCATCCGCGACGAATTCCTGGTGAGTTTTAAGTGACTTTCGATACACGGAGCACAGTGGAGCAGAATGATCTGAGCGTTGGCAAAAGATAGAAACCTTTGTATAAGAAATGCAATAACCTTGTTTTTGACTTTTGAATGAACTTATTTATTATAATAAGCCCCTATTTAATAACAATAATAACAACAGTTACAAACCAATTTCAGGACACAGTTACAATGCACTTTCATGAATACGTATTGCTGTGTACTGATGGTACCAGCATAAATGCAAAATGAAAAGTAAAAAAAAAAAAATGAAATTAATTTTACTAGCTCAGCGGAGAAAAATAAAAGGGCGCAAAAAAACTATTTATCTCAGGGTTACTCTCACAACTAAACTAAACATGAAAAGTAAAATGCGGGCGTTTGAAAAATTTGACTTTCTTTAATTACTCTAACAATTGAAATGGTTGATTCAAAAATAAAAGAACAGAAATTTTGAATGACGTTAAGAATCATAAAATTTTATTTTTTAAAAAAAAAGGAAAAAAAAACATTTAATTACAAATTACGCAGGAAAAATCAAACCTTGGACTGAGAGTCCTGGCCAAAATCAAAACCTGCTTGAATCTAATGTACTAAAGGACAATGCAAATCCTTCAACAAACAAAGGACAAATTTTTTCTAGAAGAAAATCCTTTTTTCACAAAAATCCACGTGGTCTCAAAATTTAAAATAAACTAAATTAATTTAAACGTGGACAAAAATCAAATAAATTTACAAAATTGAAATTTAAATACAAGCACAATGCTTCTTTTCACCTAAACCGAGATAATTAATTATAAAATACAAATCAGTAAACTAGAAAACGGAAAAAAATTACCTCTATAAACTAAAAATACCTTCTAGAACAAATATAATAACTGATCTTACATTCAATCGTGTACACAAGAAATTACAACAGCAATTATTAATTAAAGAGTCCTAGATGGACGATTTAAATATCAAATAACGAACCAATCTTAAAATAAAATGAATTACCAAAATGGTAGCAAAGAACTAAATAAAATGTACTCATGCTCGTCAATCTGGTAACTGCGCCTCTAAGGGATAACAGTCGTATACATATATCAACATCTGCGTTGCCAAAGCAGCGCATAAATGCAAAGATCATAGAAGAAGAATTCTTCTAGGAAGAACATAAACTACATGAACAAATAAAAATATATATCAGAGTGAAAACAATTTAAACCAACTGAACATTTAAATAAACAAATTAAGCAATCAAATCAATTCAATTAGAAAAATCTTACTTAAAAATAAAAAATATAAATTCTGAGAGAATTTTCCCGGACATTGACAAGACAAATATCTAAATAAAATATCACTGAATTTACAAAAACCGGGGTGCCAGGCCACAGCAATATGTGTGTCATACTTAATACAGAAATAAATAAAGCGAAACAAAAGATTATAACAGGATGACCTACTGAAAAGTGGCCTCGATGATATCGAATTGAAAACCCCACACAAAACTTGCGATTTATGAAGGCAATAAATCATCTGTGCAAAATTTAACCCCCTACAACTAATATGACTGATAGAAGCAATTAACTTCCAAACTACTTTATTTTTTTATCTCCGTTTCTTTTTAACCAATCGATTTGAAATTTTACAAGTACCCGCATGTAACAGAAATTGACACCGCTGTAACAATATTAAAAAGAAAAAAAAAGAAAATAAAATATTTTTGGGAGCTCCAGATAAATGTACTCCTATATCGTAGCTTTGTTGGCTGATCTGAACATTTGATCCAAGTTAGATATAGATTGATCTTGCATGTACAAGAGAATTAGTTTTTCTACAGTAGGTGACAACATGATATTTACTAAAACATTAACCTCGCCACCATTGAACACTTGTTATCAATATTAAATTGAAGCCGAGCAGAATCAAAGGCCCGATGACGGTTAAATATCTTGAATCGTTAAGTTTTACCGTATGCTAATACAGAACAGGAGAATGACTTTAAACGAGCTGCATCATATGAATTAGGGACCTAAATTTGATCCCTATGAACACCTTAGGTTGAAAAGAACAAATTTAACTAAACCCGTTATGAAAGACGTGATTGGGTCTATTAAAAAATAGGCTTCATCAATGTATTGAAAGATGGGCTTAATCCAAATGCACTAAGCTTTGACAAAAGAGTGTCACGATCTACCATGTCAAAAGCACTTGAAAATTTCGAATATCCCATATCTACCTGACGTCGATTATCCAAATGTTGACTAATATATCAGGAAGCTATTGCTAAATTCGCAACCGTTGATCTACTAACATAAGTATAAAGTCATGCCTAATATACACGAATAGATCATGTTCTCAAACACCTTAAAAGCCGTTGGAAAAACTATTTGAGAAAATATCAATTCAAATCATATATATTGCTTACTTTTAGGAATGGTTTAATCCTATTTGTGTAAGACGTGGTTTGAAGTTCATTTAGATTATATCCATACCTTTTCACTTCATAAATACACGTTTTTAAGAATAAATATGTCTATGTGTATTCCTTTTTAACCAGTTATAGTTTTATAAAATGTATTTAAATAACTCTGGTAGGAACTTGTCTTTTATCCCAATAATTCTCGGTATCTAATCAAAATAAGTCAATTTTCTTATTGATACTTGTAAAAATTTAAAAAAAAACAATATATTAATTGCAGAAAAAGAAGATTTTCTAAGCCCGATCATGCTGTAATTTTTGCATAGTTCGAAACTGTATTCATTGTAAATTTAGCTCTAAGTTGAAGAAAGTGCAGATATATATTAGCACATTTAAAATAATTTAATGCCCAACAGTACAAAAGTACCAATAATAGGACATGTATAGTAACAATAAATGAATATACAGGGTGAGTTTTTTATCTTGAGACAACGGAATATCTCTAAAACACTGCATCAAATCAAAAAAAGATCTTAATAAGATTTGAAGGGTGCACGGGAATAACGATCAAAGTCCATTTTTGTGAAAATGAGATAAGGGTGACATTTTGTAGGAAATTCTGAGTATTATAATAATGCGCGTTCAAACTGTTTCAAAAACGGTCGTAGTCCGTAGAAATCAAAGTTGCTATAATGTAGTTTTGTTTTGAACCTTTAAGTGGCAAACTTTAAAATTCATTTATCTCTTCTGTTTTACATATATATTCTACGCCATCAAGTATATAGTTTTTGTTTGATACTTTTTTCGATTCGTAACAGATTGCGCTGTAATCGCAAAAAAACATGATTGTGAAGTCTAGAAAAAATATACAAAAAAGAGAAGCAAGCAAACATGATTTTGTTTTTTTTTATTTTAACATAAACTAACATTTCAAAAAGCCATGTGTTCGAAACTGTGCCCCTTCACTTCGATACATTTATTTGCTCGCAATTGAAATGCTATTCAACGATACAAAACCGTACGTTATTCAGTACTTGACAAGCTGTGAATACTTACACATTGTCCGATCCCCATTTAGATTATTAATTATTAATCCAATACAAATTAGTTAGTGTTGAATATTTGAACAGTAATGGAGTAAACATTACAAGAGAGAGTTGAAATGATTTACATCTATGGCTTTTTGAAATACTATTTAATATTGAAATAAAAAAACACAAAATCATGTTTGATTGCTTCCCTCTTTTATGTATTTTTTTCTAGACGTTCACAATCATGTTTTTTTTTGCGATTACAGCGCAATCTGTTACGAATCGAAAAAAGTTTCAAACAAAAACTACATACTTGATGACGTAGAATCCGAATCTGCAATACAAAATAGAGGTTCCCATTTAAGATTTCAAAGTTGTCCCCCCTTCCACTCGGGGAGGGGGGAGGTAAGGTGGGGGATCGAGTTCGGCACCATTCAGTGGGCCCCCTACATTATAACAAATCCTATTAAGCTCTTTTTTTGATTTGATGCAGTGTTTTAGAGATATTCCGTTGTCTCAAGATAAAAAAAAAACTCACCCAGTATAACAAGAAAATAGTAACAACTATAACAATAATTATAAAGATAAGACAGATTATCAATTGCCACTCAAAAACCTTATAGGTTTATAGGTTAACCGCAAAAACCCCCACTAATAGACAGCGCTCAGTAAACCACGTTTGGAACAACTAAAAATATCAAGGTCGTAGCAAAACTTATTAAAAGAATCACACGCAAAATTAATAGGTGCCTTAAAGAGCAAATTAATGCGACTTTGAGATAGATAGAATGTGTTAATAATTCACGCAGATATGCGGGGCACGCAAAAAGTCAATTTTCCTAGTAGGTATTGGCAATCAACAGCATTGTGTATCAAGTTGTAAAGCAACACCAAACCAGATTTCACCCTCCTAATACACAGATATTTCATCGAAAAAGTATCAAGGAGAATATCCTGCGGAAAAAAAAATAAAACATGGACTTTGAATATTGTATATTTAGTTAGATACCTTTAGTGGTTTCTATTTGCTTTGTTTCGAAAAATAAGAAGAAGAATGAGCCACCTCATATGTGTTATTCCTGCAAAGAGCTTAAAATTCGTGAAAACTATATTTCCATAGAAACAATTGCAAAAACGAGAAATGTGTGTCGAAAAAGACCTGAATAATAAATTAGCCCATTTTAAATGTCAATTTCTAACTCGTTGAACAGAGACCCCATTGAGAATGATTAAATGGGTATATTTAGAATAATGGCCTAATGTATACACGTCACCAAAGACGCCTAATTTTCTTTTGGAGTGGATTCACAGCGAACAAAACGTCGAAAACACAATAAAATCTAGAACACTCGACATCAATAGCACGTGTGGAAATAAGAAATGGAAAAACTAAATACAAGCAAGTCGAAAGGCTCTAGTGTATTCAAACTCCATGCGCTCTCGCCAAGAAAAAAATACCATCTAATGAGAATCATTAATCCATAGAAAAATTACCTCCATACAAAATTGGTCCAGCTACTGAAAAGGAATTATCTCAAGTCATATCCACTAGTGTAGTACATGAGTGCGTACAATTTTGACGAATTACTATGTACTCCATAGATAAAGCATTCATTTTACGCCTAGAACGCGTACTACGCTGATGTACGTACTGTCAGATATGTACTGTCATCAAGAAGTGATGATATAAGTTGTACATAACTTTTGCACGTTATATATATATTGCGTTCGCCCACATCCTCTGGATAATCGAAGCGCACACAGCCTCCTCAATAAATATAAACTTACACTACTAGTACACGTATGTATTACATTATACATTTGATGATATTGTTGGTACGTTCCCTATGATTTAATTGATTTCTTCCTGGTGTATCGGAAAGAATGAAACATATATTTTATCAGTATCGCTAGTACAACATTAATAAAACATTAAAATTTATAACAGTAACATAAAAATCAAAATTTCCAAATTAGCGAAAAGAAGGCATGTGACGGACTCTTATCGTATTTGGATGGATAAAATGTAATAAAATAAGAGCCTGTTTATATACAGAGCGAGTGGTAAGGGTCGCACCAAACTCCGGGAGTCTATTGTACTTATAAAAATATTTAAAAGAAATCCATCTACTGTTAACTACCGATCGTCATTTCTTTCCCAGTTTTAGCATCATTACACCGAATTCACTAACTTAACATGTTTTAATCACATTGTTACAGTTATTATAATAAATTTTCGAAAATTCGACCATCAGCCTCTAAACATTTAATGGATCGTTCAAGAAGGTCGCTCATTACCCTTCTGATCGGTTCATGTCTTTCGTTGGTATCGGCTGTAGTATTAATGCATTTCGAGTGTCGACCTTCATATTGTACACCTCATTTTTAAATCAACCATATAATAAACAATAGCCTAAGGGTGTTGGGTCTGGAGATGTCGGTGGCTAATTACTACGACTACCGCGATCAATCCAAGCTCCTGGAAATCTTTCGTGTAAATACTGCCTAAAATGTGCTGGTGCTCCATCGTGCTGAAAGATTTTTAATGATGCTGCAACTTGAAAACACATGATACAATATACTACCGGAGTTTGGTGCGATCCTCACCACTCACCCTGTATATCGTTTTATTGTATTAGGCAGATGCCCTACCAGTCTAAACAAACCACCATCGAATAAACCGCTTCATTATTTTCATTGATCGCCTTCAAATACGATACTCTTTTCATTGCAATATAACGTATTGCTGTGTACTACTGAAGGTACCAAAAGAATTTTAAAATGCAAAATGAAAAATTAAATCAGCTAGCTCAACGGATAAAAAATTAAAAGGGTGCAAAAGAACAATTAAACTCAGGGTTACCCTCGCAAATTAAAACTTGAACGAAAAGTAAATTGTGGGTGAAAGAAATCTGACTTTCTTTATTACTCCAAAAATTGAAAAGGTTTAATCAAAAATTAAACAGGCGATAGCTAAGATATATTTCCTGAAAATACAATAAACGGAGGGTTCATAAAATAAATAATTTCTTTGCGAACTTAATTGCTTTATTGAAGAATTTTATAAATAACCTTAAACCTGGTTTTGGTAATTTTTTGTAGATAGAAGAAAACCTTTATAGTAATACAATATTTAAGAATATTAAACAACAATAGTAATTAATACATCAATAATAGTGTCAATAGTAGTCAATAAATCTGTGAAAATCACATTATCCCAAAACTGAGGAGGCTGACTGACATATTATCTATTGCTAAACTAAATACTCGCGAGCATAAATCCAAGTAAGTAACTAATATCAAAGCAGCACTAACTAGTAACATAATTTTAAATAATAAAATCCCATCACCACATGTTTTCTTAAAAAAGAATTATTTCTACCTAACATCAAACAAATTAAATACATATATATTTCTGAATGAAGCCGGCTATTCAAGAGTTCTCTTTGTTGTTATGTATTTTTTTTTTCATCGGTTTTTCTAAAGGAAGCCGACCGAAACTCCGTTGTTTTTACAAACCTTTTTCTCTCTATATAATTTACTTTTCTCTTTAAATTTCTTTCGTTACCTTTGATCGCAGTAATACATGCAATTAAGTGATTTATGGCTAAGATAAGTGAATACGTCCTCCGAAAGTTGCATTTACAATCAAGAAATTTTAAAATTCTGAATTGCTGGTGTTCCGATTTTTCCTGTGAGAAGTGTACTTACACAGGTATCTTTCAAGGAACTGGCCTCACAGGGTTAAACAATCGTATACATATAAAATTCTACAGCTGCGTGCGCTACGCCTCGCACAATGATCATAGAAGAAGAAAACTTCTAAGAAGGACAAGAGCTACATGAGCGAATACTAACAAATCAAAAAGTGAAATTAATTTAAACAAACTGAACATTAAATAAATAAATTAAACAATCCAAAACATTAACTAAATCTTATACAAAATAAAACAATTTGAAATTTCTCGCAACATTGACAAAGGCTTAAAGAATTAAACAAGAAAACACTGAATTTGCAAAAACCGGGGTGCCAGACCACAGCAGTATGTCTTAATGTATGCAACCTTGGCGTACTCTTCTCATGTATTTACGTAATCCGCACATGCAGTTCATTTGTAGGTGTTAATGTCATTTGTGTACGTAATAAATGAACGTACTCAACGTACATATTGAAAGCGTACAATATACGCTTTGTCTACGGAGTACGTATTTTCAAGTAGTACGTGAGAAATTGTTTTTGTTCATATACGCGATAGACCTAACATTAATTATAACTATAAAACTCTGTATGTGTGTAAATTGAGGTTTAGGCCTTAATCTTAACATTAGAATTTTTCTGTTTTTCATCTTGAAAAACCTACAATAATATAATTTTCTAATTTTTGCCAACTTTACGGGCATTTGGCCCCACTGTGCGGAAATTTATTATGAGATTAGGAAGAGAACGGTGTGTTACATTTTTGTTATTTGTAATCCTCCTAACCGATTAATTTCCTTTTAGCGTATCAGCACGGCCTCGGGAGACGGAAAACACTACTGCTACCCGCACTTCACTTGCGCCGTCGACACAGAGAACATAAAAAGAGTGTTCAACGACTGCCGTGACATAATTCAGCGCATGCATCTCCGTCAGTTCGAACTGTTATAACCGCCCACCACTTATTTTCTAGCAGCTTTACGTCTCCAGCGCTTTCATACTAAAATAAAAAGAGATGATCTACAAACTACAAACATGAAAAAGATTATATTTTTTTAACTTGATTGATTAGCTTTCCCGTTTCGGTTGATCTTTTGTTTCTTATTTTTTATTATTCGTTTTTGACGCGTCCGATTTCACATCAGTAGCGAGACATTCACACGAGCACATCATATTATATAAACGGTTCGGCGTTTGTGTTCTCTTCTATTTTTCGCTGAAGTATCGCGTGTTTTTTTTCTTTCTTTCTTTTTTTTGTACGTTACATGATACATCATCTACCCGCAATATAAGTAATAAATGAAGAACTCGTAGGACCAAACAGAACAACGCAAAAATCTTCTCATCATCAGCAGACGTTTTTTAGGTTGTAACGATATTTTAAGCGTGTAACAACATCATTTTTGATGATCCCGACTTTAAATAATTTCGTACGTTTTATTTTTGAAACGACAAATTGCTAACAATTCAGGCAACTAAAATGTGTAGATTTTATTAATAGAACAGTCGGTTAATAAATTAAGATGTTACGAGCATTATGTACTGTATCCAGAGAGTACTACAAATAAGACACAATTTATTAATACTACATACAATAAGAAGTTGATTTGCTAAAGGTAATAAAAAAAAATCATGCCGGAAAAGTAACTTATATTATAATAAACTACAAACTTATATTTCGTATTATAGCAGGTGAATTTTGTAAAAAAAGAAACACGCCAAGGTTTTTACTGAAAGAAAAATATTTTATTTTCGTTTGGAATGTACAAAGCCACCGCAGAACAATAATCTTTGGTGTCCAATAATTTCACAGTATGTAAAATTTTACTTTGACTTAGGCAACTATCTCTACAAATATGTAGGCTACGTGTGGCTAATTTATGCTGTTATTGACAATTTATTTTTTAATATTTTGATATTTTCTTCTATTTTTCTATTTCTATGTGATTTATTTTTTGCTTTAAAATTAATAAAGACACAATCTACACAGTAATATTTATACAAAAAAAAAAAAGATTAAACATTTCATATTAAAACAAAGAATCATTTTATCAACAACAAGAATATTGTTTATTATATATTACACGTCAATTTTCATATTTTTAGGAATTTTTATACAAATGTTTTATATATGATACTTCTTTTCTCTATCACATTAGCATATTTTTTAATCGTATTTGAGTTTCAATCTAGTAAGAGATCTTGGTCATACCTACATCATACCTGACGTCAAGTTTATACCAATTATTTTTGTGTTAAAATGTTTTCTAATGTATATGCAATGTTGGTAATAGTTCACGATAAAAAATGCATGTCGTGTGCCTGGTTGCTTTTCTATCACTTTAGATGGTGTATTTTCTTTATCTGTAATTCTCCCTTCCTAGTTTGAGAGGCCTCGTTTGTCCCGTTAAAATATAGGTGTAAATTTTTCTTACCTTTTCTGATATGTAGTAACAGGAGATTTCAAAATTGTCTTAAGTTATGGTAGGTATAAGGTAATGACGTGGTCCAAGAACTTAAAAGGAAAATGCAATGTGAGCAAAAGGTAAAGCTAAAATATTCAGATATGTAATTCCAAAAACATCAGAAAGCATTTTTTTTTTATTAGCAGGATTACCATGTGATCAGGTTCAGACTTATTTTACAGTACAGTAAATTGCGAATACGAATCTAAAACTTGAGTATAAATTATAATATCTCATTTATTTATTTTTCATAGTTCTACATATTTTTATCCATAATTTGTTTGTGTTAAAGTAAAAGACAAAGAATAATTTCCGTAATTGAACTAGCATTGAAGTTCTGTGGTCATTAATTCGTTGCCACGTCAGAAATTGTAGAAATAGTTATTATGGATCTGCTAGTAGATTTCCTTAGATTTTTAAAAAATGCAAACAGGTTATAATTTCTTCAAGCAAGAACAAAATTATTTGTTACTTAATTAAAACTGCAATAATGCATTGTCGAACATCACTAGTAGGCAACAGAAAATTAATAAATAGTTTGCATTTGTGAAATGTCTTTATAATTTAATATTTCTGAAATCTTAGGTTCAAATATTATTTTAATTTAGTTGTTTAACAATAATGAAAATATAAACAGAAAACAAGAATTTTGAAGTAGATTTATTTCTGTTACTAGTACTGCTATATTTTATCATTCATAAAAAAAAAATCATCAATATTTCATAAAACTGTTTGTATATTATTAATGCGAATATTTAAATTAACCGCCAAAAGGTAACTCAAGGTCATAGGTTCGAAGCTCTAAGAAGTTGTCTTCGTTTTGTGGGCGATATGCTACCTGCTGACATAGCACCGAAGTGAATTAACCTAACAGTTCTGTACTGAGCCCAGGAACATCTCAACAAGAACGGACACTCAGCGTCAGCACTTTTGATCTCTGGGAGGGAAAAATGCGTGACCTTTAGTCCACCAACTTACTTCTATTGGCTAAAAATCACTCTAAAAAGATGGCAATTCCGTGCGTTCGAAATTTTCTACTGTCAGGTTGACATGTTCCTCATCAGCTGTTAATTCGCTTGTATATGTTTGATAACTTCACAGACAACCTCAAATAAAACCCTCAAATAACTGTCCTGTCAGGAACTGTTTTGACAAGAGCGAACTTGGGAAGCTTGACTTCCTATTGGCTAGGAGTACTCAAAAAAGATGGCGGTTCCGCGCTAACAAAATTTACTAAGTATCCGTTCTTGGTTATATGTTCCTTGACTGAGTTCCCTTCATTCAAAACGAATAGTTATCGAGCGTAATACGTTTTGACAGTTTACAGAGCAGGAAAGTAGTATACTCTATTAAAAACGCTGGTGCTTTAGAAGGGGAAGGACATAACTTCCGATATAGGTTAGCGCAGTGTTGATAGGTGTAGTGATTTTTCGGTAGATAATATACCATGAATCTACTGAAAAATCCGTATCCCTCCTTAAATCCTAAAATATTTCCTAGCAGCAAAATTTAAAGTTCCCACAACTATTCTTAGTAACTTCAACAGAAAGACATCAAAGTAACTAGTAATCTAATACAAGGTCATTACTAATTTCGTGTTTCAATGTTGAAGTTACTGAAAATAATTGCGAGAAATTTAAACTTTGCTACTAGGGTTAGATCTTTCCTTAGCAATCTCTATAGAAATGCATTTTTTTTAGACCTTTTTTTACGTACATCTACGGATGTAAATTATTACCAATCTACTAATTTCTATGAATTTCAAATTCAGATGTACGGAAAATATAAATGTTGAACTGGCAACACTGGGTTAGCGTAATCCACCCAGCTATATAAAAAGAACGCACCAAACATTGTCCTATTAGCACAGTGCAAAATGAAGACAACTATAGTCAAATCAAGCTAGTGTGTTACCTCAAGCAGCACCGCCATTTTAGGGAGTACATTCGAATGAAAAATGTTAGCGTGCTCGATTTAAATGGATCATAAACAATAAAGCGTATTTTGAATTCGAAAAATCCACCAGGACATAGAACGAGACTGTACATAGCTGTCAAATGTACGCAGGGGTAGTGGGCCGTAAGGTTTAGCTGAATTAGTTGGCATATTTTCCGCCCACCAAACTTCCTTACTCGAGTTATATCTATAAAAAGAAAAGTGTCACTACTCTATCTAGTTATATCGCTCCTGAATATGGAGAGTGATTTGTACAAATCTCATGATGTCATTGCTTGTTTTTGTTAATAATAACCCTTACTTCCCTTTTGACGTTGTGACACGCCATCTATATTCTGTTCACGTTAAGAATATAGCGTTGGAAAGGATAGTGCAATATTTTCCAGCTTGTGGTTGGTTAAAATTCCAGGCAAGTTTACAATGGTTGAAGTTAACATTTTCGCGCCTGTTCCTGCGAATGAATTTCAGGTTGAATAATAAAATAAAACCTGCAACAAAATTAAGATTCTTATGGCGAATTTAAGCACAACAAATTAAAATTACCAGCAATTACCACTTATAATGTAGTTGTAAATTAAATTAACAGCTTCAAATGAATATTCATCCAATAAATTAAATTCACATTTAGCTTGCCGTTTTTCTAACTATAAAAATTTTGAATTTACCGCTCTTTCTATATCGCCCCTGTGTGATACGAACCAGACATCAGCGCCCACTACTATGTTCTTAACGTAAACAGAGTATAGTTGCTGAAATAATATTGGAAACATTTTCACAGCTTACATAAAACAATTTTTGAGAAAAATAATGTTAAATACTCAACAGATGAGTCAGAATAAACCTCCCAGTAAACCAAATTCAAATTTCCCGCAATTATATTTAGTAACTTCAACTTAAAGGTATTCAAATAACTATTAATCTAATACAAAATCGTTGGTAATTTCATGCTTGAATGTTGAAGTTACTAAAAATAATTGCGGCAAATTTGAATTTAGTTCACTGGGATCCACTTCTCGAATTCAATTTTAGTTCCTCGTTATTACTGTTAAGTATATGGCGTGATACATATGGTACCCCATGTAGTTGTGGAAGTGATAGCATACATATGTTGACAATTTATATAAAGAAATTCGTAAAGTGTTTTCATATAAGCCGTTAAAATATCACTCACTTTGACAACAAGATAGACCATTCAAATGTAAATAAAATTCATAGTTTCACTTTACAAAAAAAAAGGCAATGACATCATCACATTTACTTAGTTACTTTGTGCACTCCCATATAACATTGAAAAAAAAATTGATGTGTTTTTGGAATTTACTAAAAAAAGAATAATATCTGCACTTTTATCGAGCTTGTTCCTTACTTTTTGCTCAAACTGTATATTTTCTGATTCATAAACAGTCAATACGAAAGATAGCCTTGAAGAAAAAATACTCGGACGATTCAAGTCTAAATAAGCAAGAGAAAAAATATCGGCTCCTTGTAATGGAAGGGACCCGATATCTTCTCCTCACTCGGTTAGGCTCGCATTGTTCCGCATACTTTTTTCTTTAAGTGTGCTAAGGTGTTTAATATTTTTTTCTAAGCCATAGTTCGCAACAGTTCTCATTCCAATTCTATCTATGTAATTCATTGACTCTTACTTTCAGCTTTTAAAAGTGACGTTTGTGATGTAAACATCACGCTATAAATCTAGTTTTCATTCAGATTTGGCAACAATGTACCCATCCCCCGTAAGTTCTATAATTAGATGTGGGTCTGGATAGTCTATAGCGTCAATTGTCAGAAAATCGCTATTCATAATCTTATACGAAAAATAATAGTAAATTTGTCAAAATGACTGTGATAAAACAAGTTTTCAAAGCTATTATTGTATGCGATTCCACCCTGATAAACCAGAAAAAGAAGAAGAAATACTAATTGAAAAATGTACACGTTTCAGTTGCCTACAATTGAATGGGATGTTTGTATTGATGGATTATAAGTATTGTTAACAGTGCAGTTTATTAATTTATTGTTTTACTTCATATTTCGTTAGAATTAATTGTAATATTAAAAAGAAGAACTTTATTATGTTTCATTTTAATTTTATGCATAAATATATTTTATTGTTTTACGTTGTAACATTGTAAGATATCTTTTTTTTCTGTCTTGTTTTATATCTTTATTTTTATCTAGTGCAATCTTCTCATACAACACGATGTGATTAACTTACTATCTTGATTGAGATTCTATTGTATACATGAGAAATTATAACGCTGTTTATTATTATTATTATTATTATTGTTGTTATTATTACTTGAATATTTGAAATGATGTTGATATATTGTTCTGCATATTTTTAGAACCATGTTCATGCGTAGCATTAATTAAATTCTACTGCTTTAATCGATTTTTTTTTCTTCATTCATTCTTTTGTCAAATTTATTGTGCATAATATTGTTTTTATTTATTATTTTTGTATATTTGTAGGCTTATGTGTATATTTATTTTATGTTTTTAGTTAATAATAAAATATAATTATCTCTTTTCTTTTAATTGTTGATAAAAAATACATTATTTATTGTTTACGATGTTATTTTCCTTTACGAAACTGAGAAACGCGCTTTTCTTTTTGCTCGAGAACACCATTTAAATGTGCAACATGGTTCAAAAAATTACAAGTAAGTTTACTATCGTTCGATCTGTGCGTGAAAAAAAAAATATTTTCAAAAGATTTCACTAGAGCAGGTCCTTTTCTATTCAGATATAATGAGAATTAAAATAAAGTTGCTACTATAGTGTTGTACTGTCCAAACTTTGCTTGTTCTAGTATATTGAGCATTATATGAAAGAAAAGGATCCTGTTTGACTGAATGAATAATTTAAAGGAATGAAATAATTACGGCTTTTTATCTGGGAATAATTACTACAGTGGAAATTCCAGAAAGTAAAAATTCCAAGGCACAATATAAAGAGTTTGATGTATGCACTGCCCGGTTGAGAATAAACTGTGAGTGTTAATATTTTTACTGTTTTTTCCTTCTTTACTGGACAAATGAATACTAAAATTTACAATGTGCTAAATTTACATTAATATCCTATAGATGGCGTATATGTTGGGGTCATCTGCTAGGCTTCTAATATTCTATACTAACATCACTACTAACTAACAATGCCTAATTTCATTTCTTCATATTATCATTCTTGTTGACTTTATATTCTTAATAACCAAATAAATTAATACAATTCACATAATTTTAGGTATTTGAAAAGCGTGTACTCCTACTTTCTAAGACAAAAATACTACCGATCTTGTCTATAATATACGAAAAATTATACGTAGCTCTAAGCGATGGAGACTTATTTTACAATCGTAGTAGCACAAGAGTGCGGGTGTGTGAGCGTAATCATCTCAAAACCTAGGCACCATAGAGTCATCGATGTTGTCCCCCCTTCCCTGTTCGAAAAGCATAGAAAATCACACGGCTGTATATCTTACTAGAGCGCGACGGTTTTAGGTTCTTCAATATTCACCACAACCTAAAACGGCCGCGTAATACTTATTTATAAGAAATGTTCCTTATTTAACAGAGTTGACATGGAATTGTTACTATTTTTCCTTTAATCGGCGACTATCGATGACTTCAATGTGTACCTACGTAAAATAGCGAAAGAAGAAATTATCACTCTGAATAAATTCATGCTTTTATTAGTTCAGTAGTAAAATCTAATTATTAATAATAAAAATATATATGTGCCGCTAGTCTAAACTATGAAATGGTGGATTTGCACACATAAAAAATAAAATAAAGAAAAAAAAAAAAACTAAAAATACGTGAAAAAGAGCCGAGGATGAAGAGGTGAATGAATAGAGGTTGTGAGGTACACCATTTTGTTAGTCAGAGTTTACTGAATGTTATATTTGTTAATAAATTATACATATTTATATCTGTAAGTTTGACAGGTTGTGTGTTGTCGGTATATAATATTATTTTGTACTGTTTCATATTATATATATAAACATA
The DNA here is from genome assembly GCA_004143645.1 of Protaetia brevitarsis. NCBI lineage: Eukaryota > Metazoa > Arthropoda > Insecta > Coleoptera > Scarabaeidae > Protaetia > Protaetia brevitarsis. The sequence continues at coordinate 25,975 of RXPK01004393.1, forward strand.
ACATATACTACGTGTATATTACCTGACTGAATAGCATTTAATCGTCTGATAATAATCCCTCTCTTCGTATCGTCCTCCTGAAATAAAACTGTTATTGTTTCTTTTTATCATCGTCATACCATCATTATCATACGTGGTGTAAAACCAACATGCTTTTTTAAGTGTCGGTCATGTTTAAGAAGAAAAATAAAACATAAAATAAAAAAAATATATATTAAACGAAATGTTAGATGAATAGCATAGATGCGACATTGCACAACGTTATTATCACAAATATAAAAACAAAATAATAAAAACTAAGGAGAAAACAAAAGCGAACATTGCTGAATTTAGATCAATTTCCTAGGATATCACAACTCTAACAACACCTCTATGTGTAGATCTTGTTAAGTTTTTAATTACACTGGACTCCAATTACATTTCTTTGCGCAATTTATTCGTAAAAGAACAATACACGTATTTCCGTTATGGAAGTAAGGGCCAATAATCTTTGTATGCATAATGGAAAATTGCCTTATTTTGTTGTAACATCTGCTTTATTAATAATAATTATTATAAAAGCACTACATTTTTCCATGTACACCATAAATTAAGTTTACTACAAAATAGACTTTGGAAGAGACCGAATTTGTAGACACTGTGTCATAATTATTGCTAGAGTGGGTGTTGACTGGCACGGCAGTCTTATTTCCAAGCGATGTTATAATTTCTACTAAGCACCCAATTTTAACAGAAGACTTAAGAAGAAGTGTTTCTACGTTTTTCATTGCCACTGTTGAACGTATAAAACTTTACGACAACTTGTTATCGAAAAAATACATGCACCTATAAAAGATGTCCATTTTGACTTTTAAATTCGTTATACAGAGTAAAACAAAAGTCTTATTAATGTTTACAGAAATAAATTACATTATTGTCATAATTCTCCTATATTTTGACAGTTTCATTTCTGATTGACTCACAAGATTTTGTTTTAAATGCAAAACGTGGCAAAGTTTCAGACGCAGTACAAACAAAATATCCCACAGTACAGAGAAAAATGTAGATAAAACTGCTTTTAGTATTAGAGATTATTAGAATTGCCAGATTTAATACAGAAGTGAAACTAATATCATCCAATATTAAGTACAAACGAAGAAAACTTGATTGTTTACGGGACAAATTTAAATAAAACTATAAATAGAAGATGTTAGGCTTACATCCATAAGTACATCATTTGTAGATTTAGTACTTCCACATTCACATAAGTAGTAATTCTGCTTCAAATTATCGGAATTTATGTAATCTATTTTCATCATACATCCAAACGCGTCAGTTTTAAAAACTTTTCAAGATACGTAACTATTAACTATAGACCAAGAAGAATTAGTCTACGGCGTTTCATAGTAAAAAGTAACATGCATATAGCGCAACGATTTTCTTCGTACATTAATATTTCTCGGGCACAAAATGTCAATGAATTGGTACGCCGATGATACACAAATCTCTGTCAATGCCCGTCCTGCTTTGAATACTCTAGCAAGATAAAAAAAAATTATCGAGATCAACCACGAACGCGTAATGTGTCATCGCAGAGACGGGGTCATGCACAAGTGCGACATAAGCAATTCTCTGTAGGGTACAGACTTTGGAAGGATGCGTGAGACGAATGAATGCGAGAAACTAATTGTTGTGGGCTGATTTAAAGCAGTATTCTTTTCATTTTACTTGTTTATTATTTTGCCAATATTGTATATGTGAACATACTACATAATTTAAAACAGAAACAAAAAAATAATAATAACCGAGATTCATTGAGAGTTGTGTTTATTGGATTTAAACAAACTGCCTGTGAAATGAATCTCCCATCTATAAATATATAAATAAATGAATAAATATGAAATTATATGAAAATATGTAACAAATGATCTGTAATAAATATGTCTTATTTAATTGTGAAGTTTTATTAGAGCTCTGCGCGTTAGGTTATAAGTTGCAAGCTGGTGAAAATATCTTCGGGGCCATATTATCCTTGTTTATCCAAAATAAGCAGTGGCGCAGCTGCAGTTTTCAGCGTCCGAAAACATCTGAAGATTTGGCCTCTCCTTTTGTTTCCGAAAATACAATGAAAAACATGTCATGCTAATATTTCTAATATCAATTTGACGCTCTCTGAATGCTACGCTTAGGGGTAGATGTCCCCCCACTCCTCCGAGAGCCATCTGGCGGACGTCACTGTCCAAAAATATTCACCTGAAATATTTACTTTAGAAGTCCTATTTCTCCCCCGTTTTAAGGGTGCATTGATAATTCTGTATGTGACGAGAATTCAAAAGACCATATTTTGTTGTGTGATACATTTTGTGAAAACTTGATTTAAACGTAAATAACAAATAAAATAATCATAAAAGAAGCTATAATAAAATAAAACCTTTAACAAGAATATTTGTTAAAAACAATGTCTAGAAGGATAATCAAATGAAAAATCCTATAACGTTTTCGTTATATACGTTATTCGTATAATAAAGAAATTATTTGCAATTCCTTACTGTTCATAAATATTTGTCAATATTGTTTTGATGAACCCTGTATATATGACTCTCCAAGGTTTTAGTGTGCCCAAATAAAATCCAAAACATTAAGAAGCAACGACTGTTACAGAACATGATTGAATTCAAAGTAATCAGATTTTTGCAACAATGCCACCTATTCTCCGATTTTACTTGTTACAAGGGTTCATTCATAAGTATCAAATTTTACGCTTTGTATTGTTGAAAATTCTTTCATTCCGGGGAATACTATATGACATATATGATCACATATAGTATATGTGATCATTTAGATAAGTAATTTCAATTATCAATTTGAGCAAACTATATATAACCTTCAAAAGAAATAAAAAACAACTATATAATTGCCTGCATTTATTTTAATTACGATGAGGGACGTTGTAGTTCATTACATCAATAAAATTATATATTATAGTAAGAGGTATATGTAACTTAATTAGATATCTTCTTTACCATCATTTATCCCAATAAATAAACCAAAGCAAAAAAAATCCAACTACAGAAGCATCATACATCTTAAATGTATGTTTCAAATTTATGTTTTATCAAAAATAGAAGGTATACATAATTTATTATTCCAAATGTTCATAAAAAATATAAAAATGTAAATATTCTATAACACATCCATCATGTCTTGCAAGCACAGGCTTTTGGACAATATGTATTTCTTGTTACCCTTATATAGTCTGTTCATCGATATAACGATTTGACTTAATAAATAGCACTTAATTTTCAGAAAAGAAATGTATACCCAATTCTTATAATCCCTTTGGAGCACGGATGATCCACAGAGACGTATTCACAAAGATATACTAAATTAGTACAGGCAAAATATATTATAAAAACATTGTTATTCGATTGTAAAATATATGCTTGATACTTAAGTAAACAAAACTAAATTGCTTTTTACGTTAAACACCAGAGTGAGCGCGTGATAGAGAGCGCATATCGGATCCCTAATAGCCAAATTTAAATTTCCCGCCACTATTTTTAGTAACTTCAACGTAAAGGCATTAAAATAACTATGAATGTAATACAAAACAGTAGGTAATTTTATGTTTCAACGTTGTAGTTACTAAGAATAATTGCGGGCAATTTAAATTTGGCTATGTGGGATATCGAGCGCGTCCACTCGAAGGTTAATATGCTATAACATGGGGCGAAATTGTTAGTAATGACATATCCATTGCTTCTCATCATTATACCAATTGTATTAAATATTTGAAATTGCGGTAAAATTTTCTCCTGTTTTTATTAAATCATATATAAAATGAAATTTGATTACTTTTCATAAACTCTGTAATTGAAGGTGGGTTTGGATGGTCTATACACTCTATACATACATGAAAGACATTCTCTTCCTTTTAAATATCACAGTAAATGTTAACCATATGAGAAACACAATTTATATACCTACCAAAATTATATTACAATTATTATACAATTACAGCAATTAAAGAAACTGCACATGCATATGCAGTAGAAACGTTTTAACATCTATTTAAATTAAATTAACTCTTAGTAGCTACTATAGCATAACATCGAGGCGATATCACATCATCAGTAACTTTACACACAAAACCATCTATACCTTTCTCTTTCAGATACTCAATTCTATCTAAAAGAACAAGATTCTCACACATGCTCTGCAACGCATTCTGTAAAACTATAATCGATTCAATCACGAGATACTGATCCTTGTAAATTTTCCACTTCTCAAAAACTTTTTCTTTTATTATTGCATGATCGATATGTTCGTCGTTTTGAGCCGTTAGTAGATGAGTATCCTTTAAATTTTCTATTGCTAAATTAACATCGTAAAATGCTACTGTTCTTAGCCCCGATTTTCGTTTCAAACGTTTTATTTTCCAGTTCTCTGAAACAAAATTTTATTGTATAAGCTGTGTTTGTCCAAAGTCGTCTGATCGTGAAATGGACGACATTGTACCATCTTTAACAAATTAAATGCGAATCGATTCGAAGCTCCACAAATCTTCCATTATTTATGCAACCCAAACTACAAGTACTGCGTACCGAGCAAAGCATAATCCAGAATTTTTTGCAAATAATTCTTAAATACTATTTCAGTGTGGTGTAGCTTATTAATAATCGAAGATATGTGGAGCTTGGATTGGCATTTAATTTGCTAAAGATGGTACGTCCATTTGACGATCAGTAATCTTAAAAGTCCATACCTGTAAACACAATTGAGAATAGACAAATTTAAATCTTTCGTAATTATTTTTAGTAACTTTAACTCGAAAGGGGTTGATAGAATGTGAAATATGTTTGTCCTCTCTCTTCCTTTGTTTTCCAGTTGAATAGTTGTACTGGAATTAATAGTGGATAATGGATTTGTAGTTTTCTTTGATGGTAATGTAAATATTTTTCTGATTTGATTGTATTGTTAAAATAAAATACCAATGTCATTACTTGAAATATTTTAACTTATCAACGTTTCAAATTTTCTACTTTTCACACTTTAATTCCCATATTTCATTATTCATTGTCCGTAATTCATAATTTAAATTTATGTCTATAAACAAAAGGGCTGAATTTACGTAAGATTTTGTATTGCATACTAGTTTGAGAAATTACATAAATTGTTATTTTAATATTTTGCTTTTAAGGTTACCAAAAATAATTGAGGGAAATTTAAAGCCTATATTGCATTAAGATAAATTAATGTACTATCAAAGACAAAAGTCTTGACTCAAGTTTGACATAAATAGAGATAGAATCATTGGAGTTTCTTCAAGACTTTTGACTTCGATGATACATATGCATACAACAAACCTTCTCTAACAATTTCTTCCACGATGGCCCGAAATAAGCAATTCTTTGCTCGAAATTCATGTTCTTCCCTCTTTAAGTCTTTCCAATTTTCATTGCTCCGTTGTGCAGCAATTCGTAAAAATGTTCTCCTCAAAAATTGGCTCCCTTCCATATCGGCGTATTTTCTACGAAATATTTTACTGCAGGGAAATTTGGCGAAAGATTCGGTTGAATCATTGGCTTCATAAACAACCATTCGATGGTAACAACATGGCATTATTACTAAGCCCTTGACGAAGTCAAGTTGTTGAAATAAATCCAAAACCGTTACACAAAGATCGGCACATACGTGTAGCCCTATAATGCAAACATTCTCTTTGGAAGTCAGTTTGGTCTCGTATAAACCGTTTAGAAAATTGAGAGATGCGTCTGTAACGAAGTGCTCGACAAACTGGACTTTATCCGAGGTATTTTCATAAAACTTTTTTTGATACTGCTCGGCTAAAGTTACCTTCTTTTTATGTCCCTCAATTCCAATCACTTTATAATGAAATTGTTGGTGTAGAATTTGCGAAATATAGCCCTAAAAACAAAGTATTTTCTGACATCGCATATATCGTGAATTTATACATATAATAATACGTACAACCCCACAGCCAAAATCGAATACTGTTTGGCAATTCGTCTTCTTGCAGATATCATTTACTAGTGGAATAAGGGAAACGATTTCGTGTTTCTTTTTCAATGCTATCGGGGCATTTTTGGGGAAATCTATAACCACTTCATTCGCGTAGCGATCGAAGGTTGTACTAAGGGATTTTACTTTTTTGAAGAATTCTTTCAAAGTTTTTGGAGCATTCTCCTAAAACGGAAGCATTTATGAATTATGATTTTAGTTTCTTAGAACTTGAAGCATTTTTTTTTTACTTAAATTAAATATAACTTACTAAAAGGACATTTCTTTTTGTTGGATAATTATTTAAACATTGACACAGATATACATATACCTGCACTTCTCCTGCTGTTAGTTTGTTTAAATTCTTATTAGATATCCTAACAAAATAGTCGATCCAATCTGGGGACGTTTCTTGAAGTGCTTTACTTGAGAGCAAATGAGTATTCGGTGCGTTGTATATCCAACTATACTCTTTTAATAATGCTAAACTGTCCTCTATATAGGTTTCAAAGTCCTTGTATCCTTTTGGAAGCGCCATAATAACTGGAAGAGTGACTGCTTTATAACTATCAGAAAAAGTGTTTCCTATTTTAACGAAATTGTAACTAGTAAGCGTGTATTGAGATTTTACTTTATTTCTTTTTCTTTTTTCTTATTTTAAAATCTTAAGTGCAAATAGCTTAAAACGGCATTTATGCCGCCACGCGAGCGCTTATGCTATCCAGGTGGACAAAACAAGTGGAAGACGACTTGAAGAACCGGCGTCTCGACCTCAATCAAGCTAGGACCACCGCCATGGACCGGAAAGCGTGGAGAGCGATCATAGAACAAGTCCGAAATCCTGCGGCACCTACAGCAGCGTACTGGTTGCGTGGGCAACCTCCGCCAGTCGCCAGCTAAGGATCATAGATAGATAGATAGATAGATGCTATCCAGATGGATATTGTATTGCATATTGTCATTAAACATAATGTTGCCTGACATTTAAAACGGTAATAGTTCAATACTAATAATATAAAATAATAAAAATGCAAAAGCATACACAAAATATGCACCTTGACAAATATACTTCACAAATATACGTTCACAACCAGGGAACGCATAAAATTTATAATTATAAGCAAATGAGTAGAATGCTTGTTTCAGCGATACAGCCTTTAATTTATGACGAAATGTATTTAAATTAGGAAATCTACTATAAAAGAAGGAAGTTTACTAAAGAAAGAGAAACCCATGTAATAAAGAGAATTTTTAGAAAGAGAGGTGTCTGTCTTTGGGAGATTAATATTATTGCAGGTACGGGTATTATAAGAACCACATACACAATACTCAATGACTCATAGACAATCGAAGAATATAAGGTAAGAATTTTATAAGAAATAAACAAATGGGCTCCTGCGATCACGCGCACACTGCAATTTGAAAATTTCTAACAATTCGTTGTAGTGGTGAAACCCCAGCAATGAAGACAATATCTCATGCCTGACTGGAAGAGAGCAAATTATATTGTTTTTGCTCATGCTCACCTAGGTTTTGTCTTATGAGAGCGTAGCACATAGATGATAAAATGCTAGGCAGCTGCTGCGCTGCCCACCCCAAGCCGGTATTCACAACAACCCCAAAAAATTTAACTTCGAAAGAGGGCAAAGGAAGACTGTTATTAATAAATATGTTAATGTTAATTTGATGTTTATAAAGTGATAATTTAGTTTTATGAGTGTTAAGGATGATCTTATTCACACTAAATCACTCACAAATTCTAGAGAAGTCAATATTTATTAAATTTTTCAAATCATCATGATTAGAGGCATGCACATGGAAGTATCGTCAGCGAGGAGAACCGTGTGTGATTGGCGGGCAACATGTGCTAGGTCAGTAATAAATATTAAAAATAATGTTAGCCCCAGCGCCGAACCCTGCGGCACACCACACACGACTCTGCCAAATTTTAAATTACAAATATTTCGTAAATTTACGTTGAACTTGCTCTGGTTAACGTTTTTGATTAGAGTAATAAGGGTACCAGACCAAGCAAGCGTATTCTAATCGAGATCTCACCAAAGTAAATAAAGGCGTTTGAGTACCTCAGGATTTGAAAAGCACCTAGTATGTTGAATGATAGATCTTTATACAGCTTATGGTGAAAAAGTACGCATAAAATCTTTAACAAGATTAGTACGTGTTAAATTAACAGAATCGATAGCGTAATCAATTGGATTAAGGCTTCGTGTATAGGTCATAATTTAACACTTGTTTATGTTTATTGGAAGACTGTTGCATGTGCACCACAAGAAAAGTTCTATCCGGGTCAGACTAAAAGTTCTTCGTATTCAGCAGTATCAGTTATACAACGATATAATTTCAAATCATCCGCGAATAACAGCTTGTTTGACGATATGACGTTCGTAAGATCGTTGATAAAGATAAGAGGACCTAGGTGGATCCCTGTGGTACACCTGAGGTAGCAATAAAGGGGTCGGAAGGCTGCATGAAATGAAAAATGAATATAAATCTGTTCATACATTAATTGCGGCGAGCGCGGGAGAATTAAATAAATTAATAGAAATTAATAATTGTTATAATACTTTAATAATCAGTCAGCCTCTTATGATAAAAATCGTAAACATAACAAATAATATCTTAATAAGATAATGGTACAATTTTTATTATAATCATAAATAATTAACATTGAACATTTTATTTATTCGTTATCAACAGTAGTCCAAAGCTCACTGGTTCTCCCACTAGTATTCAAATTTTGACTCTTCGGCCCCAATATAACTTTACTAGTAGTAACTGGAGTATCTTTCGCAAGATACTTTTCAGCGACTTTCTTCAACCCTTCGCGGTTCACCATCATAAGCTCCGCCCTATGTCTCTGCAACACGTCCGGCGTGATGCCCATCAGGAACTCCCTCATTCCCTTACTGCACGGCGGCACAGGCCCATCCACGGCCTGGAAGACTCCCAATTTCGCCTCCAACACATCTTGTTCGGTTATGTTATTGAATTCGTTCTGCAGCCAATTGTAGCTCTTATCGAAAACGTCCAACGTTTCCAAATTCTCAGGATCCCGGTAGCTGTAGAAACTGAACACACCGTCCGGTGATATCTTGGCTCCACCGCCATATGCCCCTCGCCTCTCCCTTATCTCTGGATGCAAGTATTTAGCGGACAACAAACGCGCTAGTACCCTCAATTTCGCATAGTCAGGCTCTGTGTATTGCGCTGTGAGGATACCTTTGCTGCAGAAGTGAACTGGGACGTTGATAACGTGATGTTGGCAATTGATGGCATCGGTGGGAGCCCACACTTTGCCGGTACTGTATGTGGTTTCGTTCGGAACACCGAATGTATTCCCTGGTAAGTCGGAGATGAATTTTTCATATGTTTTAACTATTTTATTCTTATTTTCATCAAGAAGATTTAAAGAGCATCTGAAATTTTAGAAGAAATAACGTTATAGTGTTGTTTTTCCTTTCATATGCATTTAAAATATATATATATCTGCAGAATTATATTTATGTAAAAAAAAAAAAATGTTAGACAAAAGCTGTATTACATGAAAGATGGTGCTGATTTGGTTACTATAAATATACTACATAAACTAAGTTTGTTAAATAATCTACAATTAGTTCCTCTCCCAACGGTACACTAATATTAGATGATGATCTGTGAAGTTACACCTGGGATGCCCAGAGGGTCGATTTTAGGCCCTGATTGGAAGGGTATACTTCGTATGGATGTGATAGATCTATATCACTCAGAGTTGATATGCTACACCACAGATTCGCCTTAAGACAAAAATAGATGTGGACCAAAACGAAACAAAAGAGGCAAAAGCAACCACGAATAAAAAAGAAGAATGAAAAAAAAATAGAATAAAAAAGAGTGCAGCTAGAGAATCAATTAAATAAAATAGAGGAGCCAACAAAGAAACAAAATGTCTAACAAGAAGCATAACAAAGCACGAATTCCAGAACAATTTATTGTAGAAACGAAGGTCTTTTAGTGGGAGATACAAAAAAGAAATTAGGCATATGGGCAAGACCCTTCAATGAATTATTAAATAAAACAAAACGACAGCAATGAGCACAACTAACTGCAGAAACAGCAAGCGGCCTTGAAGAAGAATTAGAATAACCTACACAAGAAATAGTTGAAGTTGAGTTAAAAAACAATAAAAGTGCAGGAGAAAGTGGAATTCCAGTAGAAGTATTAAAACAAGGAGGAAAGAAAATGCAACAGAAATAGACTATCTGGTGCAAAGAGAGTGGAAAGAAGAATAATGCCTAAAGATTGATGTAACGCACTTATTTTCCCAATTTCCAAGAAAGACTTTAAGACACCAAGATGCAAACATTACTGAGGTTTAGACATAGTAAACAAAATAGTTGCGAGGATGATACGGAAAAAAACCAGAGATATACGACAACGAAGTGGTGGGTGAACATTAAAGAGATTTTAAACGTGGGAGATCGGCAGTGGATCAAGTCTTTACATTAAAACAAATCCAACATAAGGGCTTTATATGTTGTTTAACGATTTTAAACAGATATATGATTCGATTTCCAGAGAAAGGATGTATGAAGCTTTGAGAAGATTACTAAAAGATTGCACTAAAAGACACAATAAATGAAATTTTAGTAGATGGAAGTTATTCAGAGCAATTTAGGGTTAGAAAAGTAAGATCCAAACAACAGGTAGTCCTGGTAACACGGTCCAAAAGAAGAACATGATAGGGCTTTCACGAAATTCGTAAAAGAAGCATATACACGATGAAAAAACAAAATACCTACAACAAAATAAGAGCAGGGTTAATAGAAGAAAATAAGTTGAAGACAGAAGAGAGTACACATTTGAAAAACTTAACCAATTCGAATACCTAGGGGCAATAGTAATCAAAGCAAAAAACTGAGAGTGCGAAATAGAGAAGAAAATCTTGAAGGAAATAAAGCAATGGGGGTATAAGGTAAAGTATCATAATATACTGAGAACAAAAAACCTATCGCGAGCAGCCAAAATTAGAGTTTACGAGACTATAAGTCCAGTTCTGCTGTATGCCAACGAAATATGGTTAATAACGACAAAAGACGAACAAAAACTGGAAATCTAGGAAAGAAAATGTTTCATCAAAATACTGGGAGGTATAAGAGCAGAAGGTGAATGAAGAAAACGCACAAACTGAGACGTAATAGACCTGTACAAAAAGAAGAAAAAAAAAACGCACAAGGTACAAGTACAAAGAAGTGGTTGGTTAAAACATATCACTTGAATTCTCGAACAAAGAATTGTGAAAAAAAGTGTCACATGAATGGGAGGCTAGAAGGAGAAGAGGAAGACCAAGGAAAAAGTGAAAGTGACCACAAAAGACCAGGAAAAAATAGAAACAAATAGTGATGCAAAAAGAAGCTAAATAGAAGCCCTAGGCTTGGCAGGCTTGTAGCGCTAATACATATGCCACTGACTCATTACCATTCCAAATTTACATCTCATTTATAGGCATAAATAAATCAATTATCTAATGACGAAAATTCTTATATTATGCGATTTTTTTAGAACTGCTTGAACCTAGATTAGATAATCGACTAATAACGAGCACCCATATACGTTAAAACGTAAATAAATAAGCCTGAAACGCATAAAGCATCACTTCTTGGGTGCCCAGATTGAAGAAATTAGATCAGATTTTTGGATTTTTTTGGAACTTGGAAGCAGTATCAAGTTCTATTTGATGATAATATGATTTATCTTTTGTTACGTTTCGCTGCAATAACTACGACAGCGCCGTCTTATGTTCACCAGCAGAACTCTTTTGTTCTTTCGCATTAAAAGCGATTTTCATTTATATTTGATCGGAGCGAGATTCGAACCCGCATCTAGTAATAGTCGAGACTCTCAGCAAAATCTTAAAGAACTATATCTATATACTATCACAGGCTCAAATATCTATGTAAACACTTTTGTCTGAAACATTTTCTTTTTATATAAAATTAATTCAACGAATGTTTACTGTTATATATTAATTTTAGAAATAAGATATTACCTTAAATTGTTTTTGTCAAACAGTTGCTTAGCAATATTTGATAACTCGGTCAACATCGATTCAAATCTCTTCGTCTTCACCAAAGTTTTCATGTAACTTATATGCTGCAGACCGGTAAGCAAGTCTTTTTGATAAGCTGCTCCCGACACTAATCCAGCAGCCGATTGCATAGCATAGGCGTGACCAGAGTCGGAAACACCGTGAGTGAGATTAGACATATACAACTGCACTAACGTTTGGAATCTCTTAACGTCTTTTAACTCGTTGAGATTGAATAGGTCCTTCCACAATTCCCACATGCTTTCCACATTTTTATCCAAACAATAACTGATAGTAATATACCCGGTTCGTACACATGCAATTGATAAAGACTCTCAGCGAAGTGTACGCTAACGTCCAAACCTGCCGTCTTTGTCATGACTAAATTATCGAATTCTCGATAATCCATTTTCCTAGTTCCCATTTTAGTGATTATAGAACAAAATAATGGCAGCAACATATGTTGTTCGGGTGTTAGTTGAGATGTATTGATAACACCACGGAAATACGTGATGCCGTTTGTATTGGCTTTATTTATTTGCGTCGGAACAGGGCCAAATTTGGTTTTTTCCCTACTCACATGCTCGATATTATTGCTAATATCATCCATTGTCAAAGTGGGCAATATATTGGTATTCTGCGGGGTGCTTTGTTCTTTTAACAGCTCCAAACCCGTTTCGTAAATACTCTGTTTATTTTCCTGTGTTAAACCGTCCACTTTAGACTTTATTAACTTCTTCTCGGCTTCCAATTGCTTCTTTTCGTAATCCTTATCTGCTGACAGCGTCAGTATAAGACGGTGCTTGTTGTTTTTAAAGAATCTCTCAACAGCTTTTTGCAAGAAGAACTTATCGGACTTAATATCGTTTTGTAATTTATTTAATAGAGTATTAACTCTGAGAGCATTTACTACATCCCCGCTGTGATTCCATGTTGATATAATACCGAAAAGGAGGTGCAATCCAAAATTTGAACTCTCATGCTTTTATACCTATTTCATATCGATGCAATACAGATTCAATGTGTTTAGCGTCAAAACCTTTCGCTAATACGTCTTCAACGGTTTTATCATACAATTCGATAACCTTCGAGAAGTCCTCCTGTTTCAAACCCTGAAGACCGATCGTGAAAATGCAATCTCTCGGTTGCGTATCGAAACCAGTGCACGGAATGAAACCGCCAGAGAAGTTTGGTTCGATCATCGATTTGTAAAAGGGAGAGTTTGGTCCTCTTATCAATAATTCGCTCAAGAAACTTAAGATGAATGTATCGTAAATGTTAGTGACATCACTCATAGCTAATGACACCGTTAAAATATTTTGCTTCTCAAATGCTTCACCTAAATTATCGTATCTCCCAGTAATGTGCTCCTGTTTCGACTCTGTCCACCGTTTCTGCTGTGGTACGACTGTGTGATTCTGTTCTTGATAATCGTAGTGTGATAAATACGTTTCGTTAATGTATTTTAGCGATGTGGATAACGGGAAGTTCCCATAAGAATAGAAGCGAGCGTTGCTGGGGTGATAGCATTGCTTGTGGAAATTTTTGAGATCTTCCCATGTTAAGTCCGGTATTTTTAATGGATCGCCCCCAGAAATTACACCGTAAGTGTGATCGGGTAATATCAAATTTAGAACTTTTTGCTCTAATATTCGATCGTTCTCCGAAAATGCCCCTTTCATCTCGTTATATACGATGCCTTTCACAATTAACTCGGATTTTATTTCTTGGGGGTTTGTGTTCTCCAGTCTCCATCCTTCCTGGAGGAAATCTAAGTACCTTAAATTAGATTTAAATAAAGAAAAACGGCTAATTTTGAGTAAGTAAATATATTTTGTATTTTTAATTCACTATATAATATTTTCATGTTGTGACAGTTAGCTTCTACCTACTTCTAGCTTCAAGCTGTAGTATTGTAATTAAAAAAAAATACATTAAATTAGCTTTAATAAGATTTTAATAAATTGAGCCAAATATTTAATATTACATAAAAAGTAAAATAACCAGGTGTCTATGAAATAACTACTAGAATAACTGTGTGACCATTTTTTAATATACTTATACTGTTGCTTATTCCACAGAAGAGATTACAGATTACAGATTATTTTCTCTAGATTCAACTTAAAAATTGTTCCTTATTACACATAACAGTCTTAAAAGTGCAAATTTCTCCTAGACCCCTCACCACAAACTGCACTAAACTGGACTCAGTTCAGTGTATCTGCTGATAATGACAGCCTTGCTATCGAAACGTACGTCCAGTATAGTTCAGTTTGTGGTGAAGGGTCTAGGAGAAGTTTGCAGCATTACCAGTACCACAGTTTAGAGTATTTTTGTCAGTCTTAAAAGTATTTTAATAAATAGTAAATAGAAGTTTAAAAAATCACGTGAAAAATTCAATATACATTGGGTTAACCAAAAGATCAATCAAAATTCATTAGTAGCAGCTTGAGGGTCATTTTAAATTCAAACTGTTCGATAAATCTAATATGGTCCTACATATACTTGAGGAGAATCATAAAGTAGACAATGTAAAATTAGTTAAGAATGTAAACAGTCATGTAAATTGTTGTGAAAGTATGGAAATTTATAAAAACAAACTTCATCACACAAATGTCACTAAAGGTGACAGATGTGTAATAAACTGTTATTAATTTATGTTATTAATATTAAACAATCCTGATTTTTTTCTTTGGCGGAAAAAACATATTTTGCTATAAACATTCTCTGTGGGACGTATATAAGCTAGAGTGACAAAAATTAGAAATTGTTAATTTCATTAATTTGTTAATTAATTTATCAATTAATATATTAACTATCACTAATGTTTAGAATTGATTTTCATTGTAATGTACAAACGATCACTGCCTCCATAAACTTAAAAATTGTATAAAAAAAAAAACTTTCAGATATTGATGTACACAAAAATACACACCAGGTCTCAAAGGGTTAAGCTGATGTGGAACCTTACTAACATGAGCTGGTTGCAGCTGTGTACAGAGTTAGGCAAATGTGTTGGAACACCTGATTTCTGGCTAAATTATGGGCTTTATTAAAAAATAATAAGAAAAGTTTTTGTAGTATTTTTATTCTACTCTGTGACATATTTTAATTTCCAACAACTATCACATGTTTCGAGATATAATCTCATCGGTAATTTTTTTTGGATCACCCTATATCTTTACACATTTTCGAATAGACATCTTTTCAAGAATTACAACGATATACGGTTTGGTGAGTGCGCAGCTTGAGATATTAAAATAAAGCGTTGGCTATTAAAATCTTTTTGTTAGCTATATCTGATAAAGAATATTCGTATTTTTATGTTGCCATGGAAACTTTTTTAGCAGAAATGAAAGTATTTGCATTACTCAGTATTACTGACAGTCATAGTCAATACCGACAAATAGTTACCGTATACTGAGACAGTCTCAAGGGTATTGCAAAAGTTTAATGAAAGTGTAAAAATCGGCCAAAATCCGTTCGACATAAAATTGCTACAAATGAATATAATTCTTTAGATGTTCTTATTAATCTTCAAGAAGAACCAAATACTTTACTAACAAAACTGTCCTTATATTACTTTACTGATCCTTTTTTCTTGTCTGCAAATAAGTTTCATAATAAAGTACATTTAGTAAAAGAATTAAATAAAGATGATCCTCACAGAAGGATGCAATTTTGTCAGGAAATGGTAGATAAGAGTGATCGTCATAGAACTAAAGATGTTAAGAGCTAAGGCGTTATTTTCATATCTCAAGTCGCATACCCACTAAGCGTATATAATTGTAATTCTTGAAAAAGTGTCTATTCGAAAATGTGAAAAGATACAGGGTGATCCATTTAAAAAAGTACCGATGACGTCATACCTCGAAACATATGAGTTGTTGGAAATCAAAGTGTCACAGGTCATCAATTTACCAAAAGTGAACGACCAAACAGTTTTAAGCAGGCTTAATGAGCGAAGGTTGATTGAAACAGCAAAAAACACATTGGGAATGTCAGCGCGTAAGTTATCTCAAAGATTCCATATTTCACGTTCGACTGTTAGTCAAACATTAGTCAGAAATAATCTAAATTTTTGTAAAAAAAAGGCTTCGAGATACACCGCCGTTCAGTTGGAAAGAATTCAGATGTGTTACCGTGCTTGAGACGCATTCATTTTCGTGAATAAGTTATCGTCATGGGCGATAACAAAATTCCACGTTGTTCAACTCGGAGACTAAAGGTAATGACGATTTCTACATGGACAACGTACAAGAGCGTTAATGACAATGTCAAAAGTAAAAGCAGGTTGTCATTACTACAGAAGGAGAAGAGACTGCTTAGCTATGAACAGCATCAATTTTATTCCGAAGACAGATAACAGGCGAGGCCCGTTGAAGAATGTTGGTCACTTTTGTGCAGAAATGTATACAATGGGGGTTTGGAAGCCCCAAATGACGAGCAGTTAAGACCCAGAATCTTTCAGAAAATTCGGAAAGTCGACTTTGCTACCGCCCAAAGACTAATGGGTCAAGTGAGAAATGAGTTACGTACCATAGAAGAACATGGGCCTTTATTCGTTGTTATGTTCACTTGAATTAAGACTACTTAGATAAGAATAATATTGTTAAAATGTAAAAAGAATAAAAAATAAGCTAAAAACATTGATTTTTACTTTTTTCCGAAAATTTTTGAGATGTTTTCTTATTGGTTATTTTGGTCGTTCAAATGATACCTAGGTGTTTATTGTTTGTTTTGCTACCGCAGTTTCGTTACTTAGTAACTTTTTCAAGCATATAAAACCATAGATTTCGTCTTTGTTCACTATCCTACGAAATTATAATAAACTTTGAAGATATGTTACTGTATTCCGGTCAGCATAAAAAAAATCCCGTGGCGGTAAACCCATTTTTAAAATGACAATCCTCAACTTTTTTTTTCATTATGTACCGCTAAATAGATTCATTTCATAACAAGAAACTCCTGAAATAAGAAATCTATTCCCCCATCAACCTATACGCAGCCTTAAGCAAGCTATAAATTATTGATGGTTGTGAACATTACTTATTTATTTATTTTTTTTCTTTAGCTTAGCCTGTCATTATAAATTAATGCACCCTTTTGTGGTAGTGAAGTGGGTTTGAAAGTAAATAAATAAAAGAATGTAGTAGTACATGATTTTTTCTTCATATTATGTTGTAAATATGATTTTTTTTTTAACCATATCTTAATTCATTTTTATTCTCACATTATAAACTTGGAAACATTCATCTCTAACTCTTAATATTATTGTTAAATGTTTAGGTAATATACTGTTTTAATATTTTAAAATCAGCCAATTTTTCTTTATTTATATCTACAATAATCAAAGCATTTTTCAAACTACTTACCTTAAATTAGGTTTGAAAACAGCATCCAAATATATCTTTTGCAAGTTGCAATAATCCTGGAAGTTCTGCGTGCTAAAAGGATACATGGTGTAATCTGCACCCGTCATCGCGTTCATAAAAGTCGCTAATGATCTATTCAACATTTTAAAGAATGGATCTCGAACTGGGTATGAAGCAGAGCCGCATAAAGCTAGATGTTCTAATATGTGAGGTAAACCTGTACTATCTTTGGGCGTCGTTCGAAAATTAATAGAAAATACATTATTACTGTCGTTCCTGTACAAGTGCAAGTATTCAGCTTTCGTTTTCATATGTAACAATTTTATCGCCATTATGTTAAACTCTTTAATCGGCTGCAGATCCTTAACCTCAAAGCCGTGAACATTCAATCCTACTTTAAAATTTGCAATGTCGCTAGCATTGTCTTCAGAAATTTCAGTCTTAGTAATTGTTTGCGATGTATGTCTAATAAGTTGTTGGACACAGTATGTGTTCAATTTGAAATTAGCTAGCCTTCGACACAACATGTTTAACCTATAATTAACAAATTGATAAAGAAGCAAGATTACGACTTTTTAGCAACATTTGACATACCCAAATCAAAATTCAATAACTGTATTCCAAATTTACTATTCTTCTAATTCAAGCACAAACAAATACACCGCAATGTTGCGCAAGAAGACCGTTTCTTACGGCAATTGGAGCAATGTACTCAGTGCACCAACGTTCGAATAACTTGGTATTTCCAAAAAATAAGTCATGTACACAATATCCCGTTTATGTCTGTTCTACACAAAAATAGATCACACAAAAATATCGACATAAAAGGTAAAAATCAACGTACCGCAGGCGATGCAGATTCCTCATAACATTCGTAACAACGCACTAGAACACGCTCGTTATCTTCCTGGACTTGTAAATCACATCTCTTACAATTCAATTCCGGACTGGGCTGTAAAATATTAGTGCTGAACAAAATATTTTTCGGCGTATCTTGGACGTCAGTGACAGAACAGGGAACATAGGGATTCTGAAATGTGAATTGAAATTCCCCCGCTATATAATACCAATATTACAATAGTTGCACACTACTAACTTCTAAACTCCCTTCAGGTTTACGCGTGCAACTAGATTGAAATGATTGAAAATCTTTCTGGGACTTTTCGCTTATGCTAGGATTTTCTAAGATATCATTATTGAGGGCTTCATCACCTAATGGATGCTTTACGGTCCCAGGAGGGCAATAACTTTCACCTGGCAAGTGTTAATTTTGGGCTAGCGATATTATAGAAGAATAATTTTAAAGAGTACCTTGAAAAATACCAGCGAAAGCAACAATAGGAATACTACAGCAAATTTATCCGAAATCCAAAACATTGCTTTAAAATTACACAAGAATTTTGATTGAAATTACTGACATATTATTACTTGATATATAATTATAATAGATAAGTAAACTTTATTGTTCAACCTTGTATGTTTTAGTAACCATTAAATATTACATTAATCGATTTGTATTATTTAATTTGTTTCGATAACGTAAATGTACTTTTTTTTCGCTTGTTAAAAATGAACAAAGTAATTTATATCTGCTCATACACGTTTTCTTCTTTTTATCTTTTATCGGATTTGATAAGAGAAATCTCCTATTTATTCCATAGAAAGTTGGTAATGTTGACATTTGTCAAACGACAAATTTCATGTTAGTTTTAATTTTGAAACATGGCCGTGATGGAAGGTTCCTTAAGTAAATGGACAAACGTGATGAAAGGGTGGCAGTATCGGTGGTTTGTTTTGGACGAAAATTCGGGTATTCTCTCCTATTATACGGTAAGTGATATTTCTGACCCATAACCTCACATTATACGTCAAAAGTAAATGGCATACGCGTTACACAGATTCTTGTTTACAATTGATCAAGATATGGGTGTAACTAATCCGCTTTATTAGATGTTTATTTAATCAAATTAAGCTAAAGGTAATCCATACCGATAGGGCTTTATATCAGACCTATTAATGTAAACTATCAATCGTATTTGAATGGTCAGGACGGGGTAACATTTAAATAATTTTCATTAGTTTTGCCGTGGAATTAAATTAGCCAGTCCATTATTTATTTGCAGAAGGAATGTAATTATTTAAGCAACACGTTGTCCTCTACGCAGTAGCTATTTTAGTACAACAATTTGGTATTGTCATTTGATCACGTCATTTGATTTTACTTACTACATAAACAAAGGCATATAAGTGCCTAGTGAAGCGAATATTTCGTGCATTTACAAGTACCTTTAATTCATGTTTAATTGTTGTTTCAGAAATGTTTGATTATTTTTTATTACTGTGCAAACTTCTACAAAAGAAAACATCTGACGAAGCGAGCTTGTACATGAATTGTTAACGAATGAATTTATTTCTACAAATTTGAAACTAATGTAATTTGTTAAATTTATGTTGTGTGATCAATAATTTTGTAGGTATATTTTACTACAATAGGTATAGGGATACTTTATTGAAATTTGTCAGTATGTATGTAATTTGAATTTCATTTTGTCTTGTTGTTAGCAATTATTTTTCTCACTAGATTTTAGTATAATTTTCAAATATAGCAAAAACTGGAACAGTGCAAGTGCATACACCGCTTGACTAATATAATAACCAGAGCGTTCTCTTTTAATGAACAGCGGCCTGAATTGCCAATATACTAAAACAATTTGCATTAAGTCATTGAAATGAGGACATGCTTTTAAATAGATCCAATTGAATGTTGTGGTATTTTTTGCTTACAATTTGTAATTTGTGGGTTTACAGGCAATATTTTTTCCTGAATATTATTTTTACTTCAGTTGTGTTTACCAGTTGAGAGTCCTAATCTATTGATAATTAATGCAGTTATTTGGAAATCGGCAATTAGTTAAATTATGTCATGTTTGTATACACACACGGCCAAAATTAACGGACATTCCTAATGAATCTGATGGTTCTTATACTGTTTGGAATTTCTCTGCCGAAGATTGTTTATGTTATCGTTTTTACGATTCTGCAATAGTTTTTATAGACGTAATAAATTTTTATGTATTATAGCAGTAATAAAAGCAGAGTGTGGTACAACAAATAGTGAAAAGTCTATAACCAATTGCTATTAATAATATATTTACGCCACAACTTTTATTTTTTACTAATTTTGATTACTTGCACAAATTTTCGGTGTATAGGTATAAATTTTGGCCGCATGTATATGAATAAACAAATAATAAGTACAGACATACTTAAAATCAGATAAGTGGTTTAAAAATACAGCTATTAATTGCTCTGTAAATAAGTTATTTTTCCTCCCTATCAATATGCATACAATATCGGGATTGATTATTATTGTTTATTGCAAATATTAAACAGATGTATCACACATTCTTGTTATGTAACTTTCGCAAATAAACGATAACAACATGTTTGATAATCACATTATCCAAATATAACAATGAGCTCAGTTATAACGTTTGTTAAATTAAAAGCAGTTATCAACAATGTTAAAGAGTTTTTTATTAATTTAATTATAATACGCCAAAATATGAAAAGTAACAATTCTTTGGTGCCGTTCTTTTAGTTATTATAATTTTAATTAACGCGTTTAGTGGTTTAAGGTGATATCTCAATTTTTTCTTAAATTTTTTTTAAGGTACTGGTTATTTGCTTTGGTAATATACTGCATAGCGCTGCTCTAGTTGCCCTACTTAAATATAGAGGGCATGAATATTTTATATTTTTATTTTCCGTGGCTGTCCTTGAGTTTTAAATAGAATTTGCCAGGAATTTATGTTTTTTTTATCAACTTCTACTAATTTGTGGATAGTTTCCTATCGTTAGAGCTCATTTCTGTCGTACTAAAAAGCAATTGTTCGTTTAGTTCAGCATTACTTTAATTATTCTAATACCCTTATTTGTATAATTTTATAATGTATGATTAAGACTAAAAATATACTCTCTGACCAATAGTACGTGATGTTTCTGAGTAAAAATTGGAAATCGCGTCCTATGCTATTTAACTTCAGACTCCAGTGAAATGACGTGAGTTGATGGCTGTCTGAAGGCACATTTTCCACAGATTATTTGGGTCATTTTAAAGATAAAAACGATAAAAGCGAAATTTTTACGTGAATAATCCCAGCGATTGTTCGCTTATTTTGGAGAACCTTACGTCTTAGTCCTTAGTGCACTCTTTTCAATTTTCAAATTCTTATTTTTGTCAATGAACTTGTTTGGTTTTACTTTTAATCATTAATGTCAATGTTTTAATCAATATAGTCTACTTACTTTATACAAACTAGTCCAAATAACCATATTTTTTTGATCTTATACACAACTGTAGTTTCAACAGCCATTTAGTCCAAAAACTACATTAAGCATTACCATTTTATCTCTTACACATTTCTACAGTAGAAACTTTCTTAACTACAATTTTTTTTTTCTCAACCCCCTAGAATGTATTTATTTTTACATTAAATTTAACCTTTTATAATTAAATGAAGTAAATTTAACTTTATTATTATCATTATAGCTTAATAAAAACTAGTGATCTAAATATTGCTGAGAGATGGCATAGCACAAAATAAAACATACGTATGCTTGATTTAGCTGTTTTTTTTTTCTTTATTATTAAACAACATTAATTACGATACATTTATGCTCGGCATTGTTAGAGTAGTTTTAAATTATCCTCTTTTTCAATTTGCAGCTTCTGTTTTTAGTTGCACGTTGGTATTTTATAGCTGCTGCACATTTTAAGTATTCCTTTGGATAAAATTGCTTACAGAAAAGAATTACTCATTACTTAGTTTCAAAAAGTCAGTGATATCGCTTTGTTTTTTTTTTGCGATTCTCTAAAACAGTATTCTGAACGGTGTTATAGCGTCAATCGCTTGAATGCAATAACTATTGAAGATGTTACATCGAACGAATTTAGTTACAGTTTGAAGTAAACTCAATAAGGATTCGAACACTGCTGCTAGGTTATTTCCATCCTCAAATCCACCTCATTCCTTATCCGATTCGTCAACGTCAAAGGTTATTTCGCTCCTGCTGATAGAAGCAATAGTCTCTTTATCAAAAGGAAACTCAGCTATTGTCGGCAGACACAAATTCATTTAAATTATTGAATTCTGTAATTGCATTTTGCATGGCTCATTCTTGTAAATCAACAACTTCTTTTATTTCTTATTATTTTATAAAGCTAATGGGACATCGTTCTCATTATCTTGCTCATTTCGCAATCCAGAATGACGAAAGCAATTTGAAATAATTCGTTACGTTCCAAGCTGTCATTAATATGACAACTGCATCCAGTATATTAACTTTTAGTTGCGAGAGTTGCCGCTTAAGCAGTGATCAACTTCAAAAGTAGCTGCTATCTACGATGAGCCTTTAAACATCCTATATCCCCTTGATCCATAGGCTGATGTACTACAGTTGTGTTTGATGACAAAAAAAATAACTTAATGTAACTGAAATTAACAACTTTTGGCTGTGTTGGGTAGTTATCGATCAGGAGTAAAATCTTTCTTTTAGCTTTGACGAGTTCTTTATCCCAGTCCTTCAAAGGTTTTTAAAAAATTTCGGAGGTGATCCATGCCCGGTTATTGGAAAATTGGATATGTCACAGAAAAATCATCAAGCTGCATTGCTAATAACGAGTCTTTAGCCTTTTTCCTCCTGAGCACTTTTCCCTTCTAAACGATAAAGTTTTATCGGGCGTCATCTTAGTTTCATCGTCATTAAAAATATCACGTTCATAACCACTTTTACATTTTTTTACATTGCATATGTCAGATCTTCCTTTGAATTTGTCAATATATCCTTTCGAACATTCAGTTTCCCTCGTTGAAGATTCTGGCTTTTGTTTATTTGGTGTCTTATTTTTATGGAGCCTTTCAAATTCTGAAGCTTTAGCTTAAAGAATAGGTCCAGATATCGGAACATTTTGACCTCTTTTCTATTTCTGCTTTGGAGGAACTTCGAATTTAATGAAAATCAAGGTAAATTTAACCCTTTCACTATGCATAGTTTGAGAATCGTGTGCATTTGCCATTTGTGGCTTGCGAGTATATTCGTCTTGTGTAGTGAACGGGGTTAATAATATCCTGCTTCAAAATTCGAAATAAAATAGAAGTATCATATTCCCTAGTTTTATTGTTAATAAGGAGTAGCAAGATCATCTACTCGCGTTCATTAATATTTAGAGGTATGCCATGAGCTTAATACAACGCCGTAAATACATGTTATACACTATTAATTATAATTGAGGTCTTAGAAAACCATACTTACCATAAAATAAATAGAAGTTAAATTTTGAGAATTGGATAGAACATATTCCGTTTTGGTTATTCTAATACCTTCAAAAATCCACCAAACCAGAACTTACAATAAGATAAAATAAATTGTATCTCCTATAAATGATTGCAATAGCTGAAAGAAATTGCTACAGATTTGAATGAAGTGCTATAAACGAACAATGCTTTACAATAGAAAACTATTATAACTAGTTCCCTAGGTTTGCCACAAAATTGTAACTATAAGAATAAAATTAAAGTTTCTGATTTTTTTTAATTTACTTTAATAAGTTAATAATGTCGCTCTGTAATAATTTAATAAAAATGTCTATATTTATAATTTGTATACAAACTCTATAAAAAATACAATCTTAGATTTATACCTAACGTTATATTTGACGATAAACATAAGATTTTTTCTCAACAAATTGGGTAACTTAAAATTAATGCATCGGTGTTTTGAGATATTTTATTATGAACTAATAAATCTTTCTTAATGTAATATTTAGCATAACAACTTCAAAAGATTTCAACGAACAAAGATTTTAACGATTTTTTTAAGCAATTTTTATTATTATTATAATAAATAATTATTTATGCCTATAAACCAATTTATGATGGAATATTTTCAAGTATATATTTTAAACATGTTTCCTTTTATTTTTATAGATTCCTATTTTTTTTACAGCGTTTTTTTTAAGTCTAAAATTAAAATAATCAGAATAATCATTTTATAATTATTACGCTTGATTGCAAAAAAACAGAACTTGAAACAATCGTACTTGTTTATAGATACAATTCAGCAAAAATATTGCTTTTGGAGCACTTAATTTATGCACATTCTTATATATATATGTCGAATCTGGTTGGGTACGCCACTATTTATTTTCCATTATACATGTTTAATAGGAAAAAAAAACTAATTAAATTATTGTAGTGATACCAAATTACCTAGCTATTATTTCACATTTAATTAAAGGTTGTAACGTTGCACATTAATATAAAATATATTGCTTAGTTTCTTAAATTACATTGTAATTTATTATTTATTTCTATTTCTATTTATCTATTTATTTTAATGACGGGCACATTCTGTAATTAATCACTTGTATCCACTTTTGGAACATGTTTATTTACATCATATTTTCCGAACATACTTGTTTCAACGGTCAAAGCGGTTTTTGTTTTCATTGTATGGTATATAAGGGTGGCTTTCTGTGTTCACTCCCTTCTTTTCAAACGTATAATGAATTTAGTCTGCAGATCCATATGTGGCAGCGCCATCTGTGTTACAAGGAATTAGTTCGCTAGGTTAGGAAACTACACAAGCTGCTATTTAATTTATTGTTATAAGGAATAATTAAACAAATTTTATTTAATTTTCATTATACAATATCTATCGTTGGAAATTAACCCCGGCAAAATAGAACACCGTTACAAGGTATAGAAGGTTTAAAGAATACATATTGCAAAAATACACATTTGTGTCATATCTTAACTTATATCAGACATTCTTCATAATTTATACGAGGTACTAAATGGACAATAATGGATGGATGCTTTTTATAGCCATACGCTCTACAACAAAAATATAATAAAAATTAAAAAATTGGGGACATGTTTCTTTAACATACCTGCATTGCTTACATGCTGTATGAGAACCACTATTATATATGCAATATTCTCTATTTCATTTCGTATTGCTTCTTTCAATTGATCCACATTATGTAAGCGGTTCCGATAAATTTTATTTTTTAGATGACCAAATGAAAAAAAGTCAAGCGGTGTAAGATCAGGTGATCTAGATGTCCAACTTTCAAAGCCAATAACTCTGTTATCAAAAAACTCCTGCAAATATAGTATAACATGAGGATTTTGTGCGGACCAAATCCTAATATTTTGAGAATTTACATCACCTGTTACACTAAACTAGGCTTCGTCAGAAAAAAGTAAGATTTAAAACATGGTTATTCCTTAGATTTACACTAAACCAATTGCAATATTCCATACGTTTTTCGAAATAATAATAATAATAATAATAATAATAATAATATCTATTTATTGGGATCATACAAAAATATATACATTTTCATATTGCCCAAAAAGACCAAATCACCATAATAGTGCTCTTCCTTTGGCCCCGAGTCACGTCCAAATTTACTTGATTTTAGCCAACACCATAACTTTTGATTTTATCTAGTGGCAGTAATTGCTGCACGATAGAAATGTTATATGGGTGATAGTGAAGCTTCCGTTTTACAGCTTTCTGAGCTGATCCATAAGATAAACCTAGAAAAAAATTAACATTACTTTTTATAACACCATTTAGTATATGTATTTCTACCAGGTTGTTGTGCAAGTTGTCGTAATGGCTTTCCAGGGCTGTGATCCAAACTAGCACGTACGCCTTCCACCACATTTTCGGTTAGAACTTAGAACTGATGGGCGACCTGGTGACTTTCCCTTGAAAACACTTCCAGTTCCTCTGAAACGATGGACAAACCGATTGATGTGTCGAGGGAGAGTTTCATTATCAATTTGCACTTTGACAAAGTGATTTATAAATTCTTCAGCAGTACAGCTGAATATCTCCACTGCCCATCACCTCCTGGCTCACCATTTCGAAAGTACGCCTCCAAAATAAATTTATCTTGGTCCAGTGTAAATGGCATTTTGCCAAAAAAAAATGAAGCCGTAGTCTTGAGAAAGACTGTAGGTGAAAATTAACAAACAATAATACGGAATTACTAAATAAGCAAAATTCAAACACGAAACGCACGGCTATGTAGAACATATGTCAATTTTGACAGAAAAATTTCAGGAAACGCTGTATTACTAATTTCATTACAATGATTGGATGAAAATATTGATTTGCGCATCGCGGAAAGTAGTGTAGGATTGGGACAATCATTCTCGATATCAGTGTACTTGCCGCAATCTAATTGACTTTAAAAATGTTATTTCCCCATATTGTTAGTTATTCTACTTAGGTGCACAGTTTAATAGAATGTTGAATTATTGCCAATATCATAAAAAAAAACTCAATTGATACTTGTGAAATTCGATGTAGAAAGTTTGTTGAACTATTAGTCCTTTTTGTTATATGTATTAGAAATGGAACATTGGTATTGGAAAAAAATACCTTTATTTCAGTAGACATATTTATATATTTAAAAACATGTAAATAAATCGTGTACTTAAACAGTAATGTCGTTTCTAGACGATACCTAAATAACAATTATGTACAAACAAATTAATAACCCTGTAACTGCTTACTTATGGCTAACATTAATTTGTGTCCACCTTACGATGCATTATTTTTATATACAATATAACGAAATGCATATGGCACGACCTCGATCTAAATACCGTAATTTTGTTGTGGAATGTTCACGGAACCTTAAAGCAATACAAAAACTTAATTTTTAATTCAAACTTTTTGCTGATGCAGCCATCAAATGACACGCGCAAAATCCAGTTGATGAATATGCCATTTCTCGTTCTAAACTCATTCCTTAAAAGTAACGAAAAAATCAAGTAAGCACTTATTGCGATGAACATTTTACAGAGTTTTGGCTTTCTTGTAACTCTTCATGTAGAAATTGAGGAACATCGTGAAATTAACGATCAAGTTCGAAATGAACAGATATCCCGTCACTGTGTATAGCATGCCCCTGTTGTATTTCATGTAGGTTATGCTGTGAATGGCCAACAACCAAAATTGAACCTGCGAATAGATACGACAAATCAATGTATTGAAACTCGCACAGAAGATTCGCCGTAATTCCTTTCAGTCACGCGATATTATATCTAGCGCGGGAAACTGTGATTTTGGAGGTTATTATTATGTAATTTGCGTTTAACAAACGTTGCGGAAAGTTGGTCTTTATGATTTCGTGACTGAAAAGATAAAGTTAATGATGATTTCTTACCATCTGCACCATAGTCAATTTGGATTTACAGGCCTCATTTTCCGTTGCGCCTCGGGTCCTAAAGTTGATACAAAGTAATACGCGTACATCAAGACATGGACGGAGGAATTTATAATTATCGTGAAGGTAGCGACACCAGCTGTAAAGAAAATTTGAAATCAATGTTTATATTAACACAATCAAAATGATGGTTCAACAATACTATTTAATAAGCTCTCTGGCGAAAATTTTGCCATTTTGTAAGTTAATTTTGACGTCTTCCGATTATAAAGAAGCAAGACAGAATAATTGTATAAGGGAACTATGTTTAATATCATTTATTTGTAAAACTACAAATAAATGATACTATTTACTATTCGTAGTTTTACAAATAAATGATATTAAACAAACATTGTTTGTAAAACTATGTAGCAGCGAACGGTTAAAATGGGCCATGAATACCTTTCAGCCCTTCAAAACACCGGGAGTAGACGGGATTTTTCCAGTCTTAGGCCGGTTTTACATTATACTTAATTTAGTATGAAACTTTGATATAAATTTCTATTAAATATTTCAAAGAGTATCATACAGAAAAATTTATTTGTAAATTTCGTACGAAATATTGTACTAAATATTTAGGAACCTGTTCTATTTTCTCATTAATTTTACAAACGAAATATGCGTGCGCAATATGTGAATTGTTTGGTTAAGTCCAGTGGGATAGGTCGCGTTTGTCGTACTATACAGATCGCTCAATCTAAGTTGACATAGACAACGCAAAAATACACGATGTAGTTTGTAGTTGAGTCAAAGCATAAGGAAGTTCTGTTGTCTATCGTATATCGCTGTATACATCCATTTTAGAATAATGTCGTGGTCATATCAGCAGGTTGAATGTTGATTGAGTATTCCAAATACCTAGATAAAGTTAAAATTGATTGATTGTATAACAATTTGTTGAACATACTCAGTTTTATAATCTATAAAAAAAGATAGATACATACAAAAAATTGAATTTTATTTTTAGAATTATATTTCATCCCTAACTTGTCTTGCAAAATTAGCAGATCTATTGCCACTTTTTCGTTGCACCTTATCAAAATTTCAACATTTTCCTCTGCAACTTCATCTATATCGATGTAGCTTAAGTTTTTAGTAGAACACTAGAAATAAGTTTATAATCACTATCTGAAGGTCTAAGTACTACTAGCCTATTTGCGTTTTTATAATTGAAGAAGTAAAATCTATCAGATCCAAGTCTATCCACGTCCGTCAAGATCACCTAGACAATGAGGAAATTGCCAAGTTCATCAAATCGTTCGACAATGGGCCGTCAGTCCTTAATCCCGAATTTAATAAATTTAAAATGCATCTTCCTTCAGGTCACATACTTATCCAATTTTGTACACAATATTTTACGAGACTAGCTATCATAGTTACATTTAAAGATGATAGCCATAACAGCAATACTTCTTGGTCAGCCATTTTACGGTAATATTAATCCTTTTCATAACTTTTTTCATACTATTTTTTTTACTTTAAATATCAAATAGACATATTCAAATATTTTGTACCAATTTTCAGATTGCAATTTTTTTAGTTATGATACATGCAGGGTAAATTTTTTTAAATTCAAAAATAAAATTTTATACAAGATTTCATACTAAATTAAGTATAATGTAAAACGGACCTTACTTCAGAAAGGGCAGTAAGAAATCCTTCCTCACATGATTCGGATAAGCCGAAGTAGTCTGGGGTTGGGGTACATTCCAGAAGCTTGGCGAAGGGCTAAAGTCACCTTCATACCAAAAGCAGGGAAAAAGGACATTACGCACCCTACATCATTCTTTTTGAAAACGGTGGAAAAGCTGTAGATAATTGAAGATACGAGTGGAAGAAGGTGTTATGTAGCATTTCACTGGCTTTTTTGCATGAATAATGAAGGTGTTTTGTACCCATCTTTCACATAGTACCATCGAAAATTCCAGAAATTCAAGAACAATCGAGTCTTGTGAATGTATGAAGGGGTATTGTTTTGACCATCTATTTTGAGAAAAATTACATAAAGAACTTAATTTCTGAACAAAGCCTTTGATCTTATGTGCACTATCCGTTTCCACTCGTGTCTTCAATTATATCAGAACAGACATCTTGGAACGGGTGCCGTTGCACCCCTGTCAGCACGCCTATCAAACGGGCAAATCCATTGAGACTGCATTAGTGGAGCTGACAGATCAAATCCAAGATGCACTGACGAATAAAGAAACCGCAGTGTGCGCCTTTCTAGACATAGAGGGCGCTTTTGACAAGACTCCACACGATACTGTCAAAAAAGCATTAATTCATAGGGAGGTAGACGGCGTGACTTCTAGATGGATGTCGCAGCTACCACAGGTTACTTAAGAATAGATACTGAACTCAGCCGAAATCCTGTGCATCTGGGAATTAGTTCGGTATCCAGACACCAACGGCTTTTTTTGTTACCGCGTTAATTTGAAAATGTAATTATTGGTCGTTCCAAATTATTTATTATTGATAGGAGATATTGTATGGCGAAACAAAAACATGCTACATAAGGCTCATTCTTTTAATTATCGATATCTAATTAATATATAAACAGAAAAATATTATAATCAATATACCTATCGATGAATAAAAAAATTCGCCTTAAAATCGTACAGGAATTTTACGAAATCTTTTTAAAGTGTATGTTCGCACATCATTATATTTTAAAATCGAACGTAAGTACTTTTATAATAGACGTTTAATATAATAACTTTTTTGTGGATACGTCCCTCTAAACCACCTGTGCTCGAAGGATTGGATAAAGACTTCTTTTCTGAAGTTCGAGTGCTAAGAAAATCTTAAATAACTCAAAAATGGCAACATATAGCTATAGGAATAGTTAAGGAAGACTGATGTATATATGGTCATAGAATCCAAAAATGTAACAAAAAGAAATATACCATTAGATATACCATATTTAAAATAGTAAAGTCGACGTCCATTTCCGGTTAACCGGAAGTAATATTTTGGTTAAAGTACTTATAAATAATGGTGCCAAAAACTGAATTATAAGTAAATAATAGAAAGTCATAAACTTTTAATGGACCACCTGCGTGGAATAGCCTGTATATTAGCTTAACTAAAATGTATTTGTAAAATGATGATGTCATTTTTTCATACGGATTACATTAAGCAAAAAAAAATCATTATACGAAACAATAGACACAATTATATGTAATAACCAAGCCAATTTTCGTTTATTTTCAACACATAGTTTTTCCTCCATATGATGGTTGTTTTCATTGTGCAAAGCAATTTACTAAAAATTAGCTTTATTGCATAAACACGGCTAATAATTCCGAATAGCCTATAAATAAAACGGTGTCGACGTAAAATCTTACGTGGCACAACAAAACTAAATAACTACATACCTACTAAATACGTATTTGAAATCAGTTAAATCAACTTCTGTTAAAAACGCAATTTCGACGTAATGCCATTTCAGTAATTGCTCAATTAATATTAGGTGTGTTAGTTTGTTTATGGAAAATTACTTAGAAAAAAAATCCATTCAAATTTTGAAATTCGGCCGTGTTCTAGTTTCTGTTAAAAATTTACAGGTTTGCGCTTGTATGCTTGTTTGTAGAGCCTTTAGAATTAACACGTCCAACTCTACGAAGTAAGACAACATTGCACATGCATTACCTATTAATTATATATTAATAATTGGAAAGTAGTTTAGTCATTTAAACTAGTTATTATTATTACTTAATTTGACTGGTTATTACAAGAGTAAAATTATTACTGAAATATATTCGCAAATATATTACGTCTAATAAAGCATAACAATAATGCAACAAATAATAGATTCGTTCGTACTATAGTGCTGCAGAAAGGAATGCTTTTACAGTAGCGTAGGGTTCGGGATTAAAATTTTGTATGATACGTCACGTTGTGCATTTAACCAGTGTTGATTGTTGTTAACATATCTTTCACACACATAAACAAAGTACTATAACTACTACTATAATATATCTAATAATAGTGCTAGTGTACTCTAACATCGGAAATCGGTTAAGAAATCTATTAAGCATTAAGCTATAACAAAGTACGAGATCGATTCGTTAAAAGAGCAAATTAAAATAAACACAGAAGAACAAGAAGTAAAAAAAAGGTGAAGTTAAGCAAGCAAGCGGAGAAGATGGGATAGCGCCAAAAATTATCAAATGATTGGAACTAAAATGAAAGAAATGCTTACGGAAAATGCCATAAGAGTGGTGAAACAATTTGAAAACAGCTTTACATGAATTGAAAAACCGATTTATTTGATAATACCAAATTTTGTTTAAGTTAACTAAATATTGAGCTAAATATAGGCAAACAAACTTTTGGTTAATTCAACCAAATTATTTGTTCATTTAACCCTTTATTTATTTGAAATAACGAAAAAATTTGTTGGATTAAGTAAATTTTCATGATGAAATTTGTTTGAAATTATTTTGTTGTCCTGAACAAATTGGTGTTTCCGTGTGGACAAAGAAGCACAGCCAGTCTGAAGATTAAATTATAGAGCAATAGTATAGTCCAAACAATCTATAAACTATACATGCTATTTTTTTAAGAAAAAACAAGCCAAACCAAAAACCAGAAGACACACAGCTTTTAGACCGAAAAGAATTTAAATTAGGGCGGAAGAAAAATAGAAAAAATAAAAGCAGTATGTTCAACAAAGGCAATAGATAGAAGGAATGAACCCATTCAAGCATAATTTCTGGATAAAATATCGGGATTTTTTTTCCCAAGATAGTTGTGATAGATTTCTGAAATATTTACGTTTTGTTTTTTGCTCACGTTGTCTGAGCTATATTTGATTTTTTCATTTTTAATCTTTGATAATGAATTTAATTTTTCGAATAAAATAAATGAATTCAAATCTCCGTCTTCGGTGCTAAATTGTTTTAAATCTCTAATTACGTTGAACGCATTAGTGTTCATTTTCGGATTCACCTTTAACAATTAAATTATAATATATAGTAAGATAAAATTTGTGTATTCTTTGTTGTAATTAATCAGTTTTTTTTTATAAATAAAAAATATCTTGGGAAGCGGTACAATTACTTTACTTACTTTATTTAACCAAAAACGTTCGATGTATAAAAACATCTTTTTCAATTTTCATATACTCAACAGCTGTAACAACCATTTAAAATTGTAAAAAAAACATAAAAAAATAAACAAATACATTAGCATCAAAACAAAAAAATGAATTACAATGCATACAGGGTGTATCAAATAAAAAAGTAAATTTTGCTTGGGTGTTAACTACACGACATATAAAGCACAAACCCACCGAAACCGGATTTCCATCATTAAAGAATAAAGAAAAAGTGAAATTTAGAGCCAAAATTCTTTTAGTCCGGGCCTGAATGCAAGAAACGTCATGTTAAGCACCGCTAAACGTGGTATTATGTATAATATACATTGCACTCATTTAGTATTATTCTAAATGCCGTTAAGTTTATTTTAACTTCATTCTGAATAAATAAAGGCCAATCGGCAGTGTGCCCTTGTAAAAATAGCAAAACTGACGGCATTTTAAATTTCTTCTTTTTTTATAAAATAAACATTCCTTTTTTTTAAGAGCTTCTACGTAAGTCTACAAGTATTATTTTTAATATCCTGATAAGACGTTCGAGTTTCACCGGATATGCGACTTCAGTAGTTACAAAAAACGTTTTTAACAAAAATATTTTTCTTTTGCTTTGTCAAATCGAGAGTTAGTTGTTAATAAACGGTACCACATGAATCTGAGTTATTTCTTTTGGATTTATTTAATTATATAACGCAAAATGAATTTAATCGAATTACACAGAAATAAATGTAGATACAGAAAATTTGCAAATACGCCTTTTTACTATGATATCGCGCGAAAATGAATCTATACATTCCCGAGCTTTTGCCGATGCATTAAGCTTCGATTTTCTTTATATGAAATCATGATGGTCTGAAAAGGATCGTTTTTTTGAGACGGGAAAAATTTAAATAAAATGTTCGAAGTCCACACAAAACTAACAGCGGTAATGGCTGAATGATAGTGGTATGTGGGGTATACTTGGGACAGCATTTAGGTTGGGCACAGGTGCGGCTCTAGCTTACAGCATTTATAAAATATTTTTTTTCTCGTTAATGCTTACAGATAGACTCCCTGTGCATTAAGACTTTTTGATGGTATATGATTACAGCTGCTACATATTATTATATTTACCTCTATATCTGATACACCCTGTATACCTTCTTTCACAAATTAAATGCGAATTGAAGCTCCATAAATCTTCGATTATTTCTGCAATTGTAACTAGAAGTACTACGTACCGAGCAATGTATAATTCAGAATTGTTTGCAAATAATTTTTAATTACTATTTCAGTGCGCTCTATATATTCGTTTGCATTAATAATCACCTATGTGAACCTGGCACCCGACTTTTGAAAAACTTTTTTTTTTTCAGGGATAATGTTTGTATTTCGTTTCTAGTCGTAACCATAATTACGTTTGTAGATCGATCCATCAATAATTAAGGACCTTCAAAAAAACAGTCGCACCCGACTTTGAGATATCAAAAATTCGCTTTCAGAATCGTTTGTAGTTGTTTGTAATGATTTTGCTTTCGTTTGTAGTTGAAAGATATACCAATGGTGATAATTTAAACAAATTATCTAAAGGTGAATTTGTTAATAAATGAGATATCGAAAATCCGCTTTCGTAGTTCCCTTTAGAATCGTTTGTAGTTGTTTGTAGTGATTTTCCTTTCGTTTGTAGTTCCAAGATAAACAAATGGCGATATATTTAAACAAATTGTGTAAAAGTGAATTTATTAAAGTCGGGTGCGACTGTTTTTTTTTTGAAGGTCGTTTTTTGAAGTGAATTATTAATGGATCGAACTATAAACGAAATTATTGTTACTACAAACGAAATACAAACATTATCCATGAAAAAAACTTATTTTTTCGAAAGTCGGGGTGCCAGGTTCCCATAGGTTTAATAATCGAAGATTTGTGGAGCTTAGATTCGCATTAATTAAATTTAAAATTTAAAGTAAACGATGAAATTCTTTAAACAAAATACGACTATATGTACCATCTTTAGCAAATTAAATGCGAATCTACACACATTTAAAGTAATTATCCAACAAGTGAGCTTCTTATTGATCTCCATTGGAATTGATAAATGTGTATAAAAGTGAGTGATAAATATAATAGTCCTTTGTAATCTTGTTTTATTGAGTATCATTTTTTACATGTTTCGGCCTGTTTTCTTATTCATTCAATTTCAGAAAAATCTTCAGAAAGAACTATATTTTATCATTTATTTTTATAAGTGAGTTGCTTATCTCAGGGTATGTTGTAATTGATTTTTGTTTTGTTGTTAATTTGTTTGTTTGTTTGTTAGTTTTTGACAATTGGAAATTGTTGTTACAGCTGTTGAGTATACACCAATTGAAAAAGATGTTTTTCTAATACATCTCGAAATATTTTGATTAACTAAGGTAAAACAATTGTTTATGCCGCTTCCCAGGAGATTTTTGATTTATAAATTAAATTCGTATTTATCCTTATAAAATCGTCCGCATTTGCAGCGTTTTTCTTTTCCAAAATAGATTAATGGTAGGATGGTTAATCACCTTTCTCATTGCAACTTTAATCGCTGTTACTAACACTGCGTTCGAAGCTAGCTTTTCTGAAACAATTTTGAATTGTAGCACTAAACACATTTTCCCACGGTTTTCAAATGAAGTAAATTGCATCCAATAGAGCTACTGAACATCCGGTGTGGCATCCGACAGGACAATTCTCCCGTTTTATGCAATAAAAATAAATAAAAATAAATAAAAACGCTTAATTTCTTACAAAGTGCGGAAATAATCGAATCCACATGGATATAGTGCGTCATAAATTGGATTAAATCATTATGTCTCTATTTTTTGAAAATTTTGCCGTCGGAAAATTGTTCTCGGGAAATCTTATAAATACTTTTACAGTTTGCAAAATGATGAATGATTGCAAGGTTCTACCGAGGTTATGTGTAAATATGTTTATTGTTTAGAATGAAATTGTACGAGGAGATAACTACATAATTAAATACAACCGGTTAATTAATTTCCGTCGATGTGTATATTACGGCAGTTGAAAAATTCCCTGATAACAATTATCTGACCAAAAACTTCCACGAGAACAACTATCCGGCGGTAAAACTTTAAACAGTGGACACCTATTCAAATTGTTTATTGAGTTTAATGATCTAATAAAAAAAAAATGGGTATTAAGGGTAAAAAGATCAGATAAAGGCAATATAAATGCTACGCAATGTACGGCTAATGGTTGTCCGAATTTATTGGTGCCTGCAAAAAATGGAGGGCAAAAATAAGGGGATAAATCTATTTTGTTAAACAAACATATAGGGACAGTCCCAAGAGAAATATTAAGAGATATTTTACTGTATTGTTTTAAATGTTGATGGAAAGGCCGTTTTACACCTAGCTAGATATAAAACGGCCTTGATACACATTATTGAATGATTTAGTAACTATAAGTCATTGCAGTTATTCTAAAAATAAATTACCTGATACCAGTTTGTGTATCATTTTTTTTTTGTTATGAAAACGCAAACATGTTTTCTTTGAATGCGATATTCTAAGAAATGGTAAAATTCTTGCTGAATCTAGTATTGGCTATCGAGATAGCCAATTAACTGTACACACAGAAAAACGATTTCTTAATTGAAATAAAAACATTTTCTTAGCTGTATTCACTTAACGCAAGTAAATATTTACTTCACTCAAGAAAACATTATAGTAACATTAAGTAATTACACCTTTTTGTGTAAAATATTTTATTTTCTTGGAATATTACTGACACCGAATAGTAATTTTGTTCGTTCAAGTATTTTAAACACTTAAATTTAGTTAGTTAGTAATGGCGGGAATTGCACACGTGCAAACGCATACGTTAATTGATTCTTATTGGTGATTTTAGACCATCTGATCTAACAGTGGGGATGCTAGCAAACGCGTACGCGACACATGAGTATGTAAGTGTTTAAATCAATTGCGTATTTATTTAAATATTCAAGAATTAACTATTCATCGTCGAAATAAATACTTCTTTGCGTATACAGGGTGATTCTCAATATATGCGACAAACTTTAAGAGCTGACTTCTGAGGTTATTTTGATCATTAAAAGTTCATATTAGTATATGTCCAAAACGGTTTGGTTTTAAAGTTATTGAATGTTTAATAATAAATTATTAACTATGACTACCACGATATAATATCACAGTTGGTTCTTCAAAAACTATTTTGTTGAGAAGGAATTATTTATTTGTCAATAGTTGTCAGAGTATTCATTCAGTTTATTGGCAGTTTCTGTTTTCTAAAATGAATTACACGAATGCTGATATGTGTGATATGCATTTCGTTTACGGTCTTGCCAATGGAAATTCGTGTGCTGCTAGACATCTTTATGAAGAACGATACCCGAACCGTATCATCCCGCATCATTCAATATTTGCCCGTCTTCACCAACGCCTTAGTGAAACGGGATATTTTAAAAAATAAACGACTGATAACGGACACCTATCTACAGTGAGAACTCCACAAGTTGAAGAAATGGTACTAAATAAAATTGAGGAACATCCTACTACAAGCACCAGAAAAATTGCGTTTGCTTTAAATATTAGTCAGGCCACAGTTTGGAGAATATTGAAAGATCAACTGTTGTATCCATTATCACATTCAACGGGTGCAGGCTCTTGCCGGCAGATTTTCCGTAAAGAGTGGTTTTTCGCAATGGATGCAACACAAATCGCACAAAATCCTGACTATTTGGCTCAAATATTCTTCACCGACGAGGCTACTTTCTCTAGAAACGCGATTATAATTTTCATATAATTACATATGGCCGAAAAAATTCCGCACGAACTAGTGAATGGCCGACAATCAACATCAATTCCCTGTCAATGTGTGGCCGGAATTGTTGGAGATCACTTGATAAGTCC
Source organism: Protaetia brevitarsis (assembly GCA_004143645.1). Taxonomy (NCBI): domain Eukaryota; kingdom Metazoa; phylum Arthropoda; class Insecta; order Coleoptera; family Scarabaeidae; genus Protaetia; species Protaetia brevitarsis. The sequence goes on from RXPK01004393.1 coordinate 63,725, forward strand.
ACATTTTTACCGATGCGGTTAAATGGCGAGGTATACTCGCAATTTCTTGAAGGGAGCTACCACTACTGCTGGAAGAATTCCGTTGCAATTAAGATTAGAAATGTATTTATGCATGACGGTGCTCCAACGCATTTTAGTTTAGTTGTTCGCGAGTTTTTGAACAATAGGTATCCAGATCGGTGGATAGGACGGGTAGGTCCCCAACCGTGGCCTCCTCGGTCTCCAGACTTAAATTCTTTGGACTTTTTTCTCTGGGGTCGCCTTAAATCATTAGTTTATACGACTCCCATTGAAAATGTCAATGAACTGAGAAATCGTATTATCGCAGCTTTTCAATATATTCGAAATACCCCTGGTATTTTAGAACGGACTCGCCAGTCAATACGACGGATGATAGAAGCTTGTATTGCAGTTGGGGGTGGTCATTTTCAACAGTTAATATAAGTTAATTTTGTTTTACTAATTATTTTTTAATTTATAATAAAAACATTAATTATGTTAACTTGCTATTAAACATTGTACAACTTTAGAACTAAGCGATTTTGGACATATGTTCTTATGAACTTTTATGATCAAAATAACCCAGGAATCAGGCTTTAAAGTTTGTCGCATATATTGAGAATCACCCTGTATATGAACATGCCGTTTACTTGACTGAAGTGAGAATCACTTGCATCAAATAATGGTTTTTCTGTGTGTATGAATTTAAAGATAATTTTATCTTATATATAATACCGTGCGTATTGGACTTACATGCTAGATATTGAGTGATGTACCATCCGAAAAACAGCGTTGAGCAATGATGGTAGAGGTGCAGCCTGGTCACTTGGCTCTGTTTGTGCCTGAGAACGAAGAAAATCGTCTCCAACAGATCGACGAATTTCAAGATAAAATTATATAAGGAAATATATAAGAATTCATCATTTTGTTGCGTTGAGATGTAGTTCATCGGCTCAAGAGACAGTTGTAAGGACCATCCGTTTTTGAAAATCTGAAAAGATATCTTTCTTTTGACATTGGTTCTTTTTAAGTTATAAAAGGGTATTCCCTACGGAAATACCACCGGAAGTGTATCATAAAAACATATTTGCTTTTGCGGCTTGTATTGGTACGCATGTTTTTTTTATTCAAATACCGTGCATAATATTTGAATAACAAATATGGTGAAATGAATGAATTTCCGATAAGTATTATATATTCATATAGTCTTTTTTCATTGAAGAGTCCAGAGGTCAATAGTAATATATAATTTTCAAATCCAATGAAATTTGCCTATAATGGTTGGAATATAAAAATGAAAACAACCTTATTAATGCAAGCCTACAAAGTATGTTTTTATGATTGATGAATTAGTAATTACTGATCTAATTACAGAGTGAACTAGGTGTATTGACCTTTGGTTTAATTTGACTTCCAAACTATCTTCTGATTTAAAGTTATTAATTTGTGTATGATTTATTGATTCAAAAAATGCAAATCATTATTTTCATCTTCAGAAAACACTGAAGAAAAAGTCCGCACCTATTAAATCGAATTAATTAAGTATTTTTGTTTTAGGCAAAAGATATTTACTGAGATTATTTTTGACTTGCCTAGAAACTGAATCTATAAAATTTGTCCCCAAATATGTTCTAAATGCACTGAGAAAAAGGATTAGTTCATTCAAGAAAACGAAAAGTTTGTTATTGTATTTTCGTTGGAGTAAGTATTTTTTGCTTGTATTTTAATGGTATTTGTCTCTTGTGTTGGTAATTTTATATTATTTTGTATTTAAATTAACATTATTCCTTTTTTTCTCTTAAAGAATATAAGTTTTAACTTTATAATAAATGCAAGTATTTTGTTACATTACTACATAAGTACTACATAAACCCTTAACTTGCACTGCCAAATTAATCTGAATATCCTGTAGTAACCATTCTGTACATATAGTTAATTGTACAGACTGCTTCAAAATGAATTACATCTAGGTGGTCATGAATTACTACTAATAAATTTTGATAACTCCATCTTTGTCTAATAGTAAGTTTAAGACAGTGGTGAGTACCATTTAGCGTGTGTGTTTCGGTAAAAACAGCTTGCGGCATCAAAGGATCGGAAAACACGCGAGATTAAAAGGGAAATAAATGATGGCCGAACGGGGAAAAATCGTCGCGCGAGAATAGGGGTATTTTAGTTTATCGACAAAAGTACGGAAAAACGAACGGAAACGGACCTCTCCAATCCGAGCCACTGCCAACTCCCCGTTAGAAGTTAGGAACGCGAACCGCGAGATGGCGTAATCCCTCGCTATTCACTTTTGCTCGAATTCGTTGTTCCTTTCACAGGGCTTAACCCTCGGGAAGTTGGTGGCACCTCAGAGGTGCCATTTAGCGCGCGACTTCCTATGCTAAAGTAATAATAATAAAGTACCGCAATTCATTGCGCCAATGTGTTAGAGAGAAAATAACCTTCTTTGGACACAATATGGCGGAATCAGGATTCCGCTGATTCAGCCGTACGTAATCAACTGTATTATCAATCATTAACAGTAGGCTATATTTTTAGTAGAACTAAAAACGAAAGAAATTTCAATCAACAATCATCCACAAATATTTTTAGATTTTCTGCTTTAAAAAAATTGCTTAATTGAGATAATAATTGCTAAGTAAACATCTAAGTGTTTTTCTGGAAATGACTCCACTTATCTTTTATTTGTTGCAATTATGATTGTTGGTAGGCGTTAACTACACAGTCTTATCTTATTAAGCAAATAATACATTAGGTTTTATTTTACTCATTAGAACAAGAGGTGCGGCCGTGCGAAAACATTTTTTTATGAGATTTTCGTTATTCTTATCTACAATAGTGTTTAACCATTCATTGCTCGAACTGTTTTTGCAAAAATATAAACTCAAACAAGTTTTGGCGAAAACAAAAATAATTCTTTGTAGAATTCCTTACTAGCAATTTCATTTCGAAGGTCCATTTTTCGACATATCTAGCAATTTTAAACACTTTTTTGATCAGTATTCTTCAAAGCCATTAGTTGTTTATGTGTGTCTACTTAACCGATTTTTGCTCGATTGCTTAATTAAGCTTCTGAAAAAAACTTTGTGTCTAGAAGAATGTGGATGTCCTTGTAACATCACTAATTAAGGTTTTTTTTCATTTCTCTCGTATTTACGTGAGCACAGGATATAAACCAGTTTAGTTTTTTCCTATTTCAAAAAAACTCATATCAAAGATCACAGATTATCTAGATCTCAAGTTCGTTAATAATTTTATTTCATAATGCTGACACTAATATGTAATTAAAAAGTGAAACAAGCCATGACATCTTAATTGTGTAAATTTGTTATTTCATATAATTATATACAGTTTACGTATACGACAGACGTCTACCTTCATCAGCCTTCAAATGCCAATTCACATTTGTTTTTAATATTTGTGATATTAGCAACAGAAATTCCTAAGGAATTGTGAATATGAAAATTAAAATCTCTAAACAACACAGCATACTAACAAACTTGGCGCAATGCAATATTTAAATTTAATTCCTTATTTCAAAGTAGGCTAAAAGTAAACATTTTTTTTCTGCAAATTATAGTACCTGCTTATAGAAAAGTAAGTGCAGTTGGAAAATATGAACCATATAAAACGTTATTGCTAGAATTAATAACAGTAACTATGAAGTCGCCATAAGTTGTTATAGTTAGGACAATATAACATTGCTAACATATTGGTTATTAAAGTGCCAGTATTGAAATTAAGATTTTTTATTATTTTGTAAATTATCGGTCATAACTGTTTACCCTCCCTCAAAAAATAAAACAAGTAAAATGCTAATTATATAAAAAAAACCTACTCTGTAATTATAAAAAAAGAGCTTTAATATTGCCAGATACAATAACTAGCACAGATTGCATTGAACAATTTAAAAAACAGGTTAGAGCGCTCCTAATAGAAAAATCTTATTACTCCATTAATGAATATTTTTGTTCTTAACTATATCTATTTTTTGTCGTTTTTGTTTGTCCTATTTATTTTTCTGTAAATTATTTGTTTCTAAAATTTTGTTTCTTGTGTTTTACATTTGTATTTTGACACATTGTATCCAGTGTTACTGGCTTAAACAATATGAAAATAATCTAAACTAAAGTAAACTATTTAGGAAGGCAATGTTTTGTGAATTTTCATCGCAAAATAATCATAATAAAGGCTATCGCTAGATAAGTAGAGTATAGATTGTGAAATCGGGCTTGCATTTAAAGTGCTTTGGGGTGCTTTGGGTGTGTATAATATTGCAACTCGGCAAGTTTTAACGTTATAATGTTTATAGTTACCATTCTAGATGTCCCTTAAGTAAGTCAAAAATATAAGTAAAAACTTGAAAAAAGTTTTTTTTACTATATATTGTGCTTTTTCACCAAATATACTTAAAGCATATATTTTTGAATCTACAATATATTTTATCTTAATTTTTTTACCATTTGAAAATAAGGACAAAAACAAGGAAAAAGAGCAAAATTTACACATATCCACTTTTGCGTTAAACTGATATATCTGGACTATTTCTTGGTTTATAATACATCTCAGATCGTCTTATACATGTATTTGTTAATCGTCTAGTTTGTGTTTATGTAAATTTACTAAATTACCAAAATTATTTTTGAAGTTCTTCCTAAATGAAACGAAAAAAAAAAAACTTGCTACACAGTGAAAAAAACTAAATTTATTTGTTAATAGTCTAGTTTGTGTTTATGCAAATTTAATTAATTACCAACATTATTTTTGACGTTCTTCCTAAATGGAACGAAGAGAGAAAAACTTGCTACACAGTGTAAAAACTAAAAAATTAACTAGGTAAATGTAAACAGCAAAAAAAATCAAATTGCAACCACTAATTATAATTGATATTGCAGATTACCTATTGATTATTGCGTGAGAAAGTTACCATAAAGGTAACGAAACGATCGTAGCAAAAAAAAAAAAAATGTAAAGAGCTTTTACTCTCATTCTGACCTTAAACCCCAAATTAAAAAAATGTCATAAAATCACAGATAATTTTGGAAGGTCAATTTTGTATTTAACCAACGAAAATATTCATCTTTTTAAGTGTAAAATTCCTTAATAACAAATTTAAACTTGAAACTTATCTCCTAACTGCTATTTTGGTTATTTTTGTTAACTCTTTTAATTTACATTGTAAGCGTATGAAATTTACCGCATAATTTTTTTTTTTCTGTGAAGGTGACCCTAGTATATAATGAGTCTTTTTTTTTTTAATTAGTTATAGGTAATACCAAAATTGTGAAAATTGTCAAAGTCAAAACAAAACATAATATCTATGCTATCGACAGAACTGCTACATAAATAAATGCAACCGTTTTTTTTTATGGATATTTGATACTTTTACGCTTCTGAATATTTTTTTGCGGTTTTTGCATTTAATTACCATTCGTTCTTGTATACGAAAATCCTGCTGGATAAATCTTAAAAAAAATATTTTATTTACAAAATAATTTATTATCATCAACCAGGTAGTACTTATAAATACGTTTGTGATTAAGAAGGAGAATCCGCTAAATGTTAACCTCAGATTTGGTTCTGGTTTTGTCAGTGGGATCTTTTGGGGTACTTTTGAAAAATCTTCGTTATTTTTGTAGAGCCCAATATATCTCACATAAGTATGTACAGCAAAAGAAAAAAGTTTCCGCGTATCTATTGCCACCAGCCAAAAAAATATCTAAATTCTTTTCATTTATTTTATTCAATAAAGCCCGATATTTACAATATATCCCGTAAAAATTGTGTTTACGTCATATTTTTCTTTACTACTAAACTACGCGGAAACTTTTTTCTCTTGCTATACCTAAACACGTAATTAGCCCTTATAGCCTAGTAGCAAAGCGCCTGGCATTTAATGTCTGGGTTTGTATCTGCCAGTGGAATTTTTTATTCTTTATTCTTTTCGAATTAAATATTACGCATACAGGTATCCCACCGATTCGATTTTTTTGAACTTCTAGTAGAAATTTGATTTTGAAACTTGCAGTGTAGTCATGGCCTACCGTGACCTATTCAAAGAAAATATTTTCAACTTTATAGGACTTTTGGTATACAGGGTGTTGATATCAACTTTTTTTATTTTAATTGGAATGGTATAATTTTTATCAGTCTAATGAATTTGGCGAGTCATTTGCAACTAGTTTGTATGAAGGTACCCTATCCTTAAACTCGACCGTTTTTGAGATATTTTCATTTTCGTGGATTTTTTGACATTTGCACTCTTTCAAATAAAATCAAATATTTCATGAGATAGCAGATATTTAGTGGTTCTACTAAAGTCGATGTAAATACGAGGACGTAGCTATAAGGTGTTATAGCAATAATCACTGAATCACATACAGGCTGTTCAAAAACGCGCCTCCAATGTGGATACCTTTAAGCTAACAAAACTTTTTTCTTTCAAATGGAACATGGTATTTTTACTATAGCATTGAATGCAGCGCAAAATTCTACATCGATTGATATTAGGGTTTGGTGTACCTATTCTTAATAGTTTTTGAAGTATTAGCATTTCTCGCTAAAAATATGCCTAAATTCCAAGTTTCAACCTAATAAAATGGGTTTTTTTCCTGCAAAACACTACATTATTTGCCTGACCTATCTAAATATTTATGTTTCAGATATCTAACGTTCACTAATTTCTTGCTAATAGTAATGTCTTTCAGTCATAGAGAACGTACATTAATTATTAGATATTAGTAGGCTATGAGATGTGCTAACAAACAAGTGATATTCATTGTGGGTAATTTACCAAATTGCGCAGTGGTAAGCCTATGCAGTATTAACAAGTCATATCTTTTATAGAAAGTCCTAATGCTGTCAACTCCTTCACACATTTTCTTCTAACAAGTAAAATATTGTAAATCGAAGGAAATAAGAAAAAACATTGAAAGTTACATATACAAATAACATTTTAGACTTATTCTACATTCATGAAGAATGTAACAATGATTGGATACCTACACTTACTTGCAATTAATAAAACCCGCAAAAAAAAAATACAAAAGGAAATTAAGGCAGATATCCTAAATACACCCATAATATTTCAAATATTGTTATTTTCTTTGTATGGAAGCCGTCTGACATGGAGTTTCCGAAAACAATGCAGCCTCTTGGCCTTTGTATTAAATTAGGTATTAAGCGATACAGAGATTTAACATAAATCAAGAACAAACTATTAAAAGTCTTCCAAAATGTTCAATATAAATGTTGTTTCAGAATAATACTTTCTTCGTTTTTTTTTTTTTAATTTAACTTATTTTCGATGCATTTAATAAGCAGGTAAAAATATTAACATGTAATTTGCTGTCGTATAATAATTATGGCTTATTAATATTTTATAATTACAATTACATAAAATTTGCTAATAATTGGAAAATGATAAATATGTTAGGTATGGAAACCAAACAATGCAAAAAAAGATAACGCATCGTTCTGAAAAATAATATACAGAGTGTTTTTTAGGAAAAAAATATTTCATTTGCTCGAAACTAGAAAATTAGTTATACTTTAGGCAATAAATGCTAATATCTCAAAAACTATCAAAATTATAGGCCAATATATACCAAGCCCTAATGTCAATCGATGTAGAATTTTACGCTGCATTCAATGCTGTAGTAAAAAATACCATTTTCCATTTAAAATAAAAAAGTTTCATTGGTTTGAAGGTGTCCACGTTGCAGATGTGTTTTCGAACATCCTGCATGTGATTCGGTCATTATTGCCATAACACTTTCTACCTACGTCTTTGTACTTAATTCGACATTAGTAGAACCACTAAATATTTGATACCTTACCAGCTATTTAATTTTACTTGAAACAGTGCAAACGTCAAAAAAATCAACAAAATTGCAAATATCTCAAAAACCGAAGGGAACCCTTATGTAAACTAAAAACTAAAATAAAAAAAGTTGATATCAATACCTTATATACCGAAAGTGCTATAAAGTTGAAAATATTTTCCTTAAATAGACCACAGTGGGCCATGACTACACTGCAAGTTTCAAAATCAAATTCCTACTAGAAGTTCAAAAAAATCTAATGACCCAGTTCGGTGGGGCACCTGTATAATTATAATAGTTAAATATTAATCGAAAATAAAGTCAGAAAATCGGAAATACAAATTTTGACATTCTATTTTTCCGAGTAATCAAACACTGATTAAAAGCATATAGCTAAACAAAATTACCTTTAGGAGACATTGCCAATTAATAAATTTAAGTTAATGAGGCATGAACAAGCTTACTTCGTCATCATTTGCTTAATACGTTCCAAAAAAGTTCCTACTTACCCGATATACTATTCCACCGCATGCGACCACTTGAAATAAATTATAAACTCGAATTACTCGCTGTAAGTTGTAAGGTTTCTTATCCTTCATATACTCTGGCAAATAAACGCAGACCAAGTATAAGTAAATCGATAGCACAGCGATCAAACCGAAAGGATGTCCAAATCCGTACCAATCTTTTACTCTAGGATCTGAAATTTTCGTAAATCAATTCAAAAAAAAAAAATATGTATATCCAGGATGATGAAAAATAATGAATGTATTTATTACGAACGCGATCAATCATACCTATCGATTCTTTGAAAATCACATTGTACGTTTTGAAAACAGTATTCGCGACCGTTTCGTTCTGCATCTCGAGCGTTGATGAGATGCCAGGTGCTTGGATTGCCGAAGAGAGTACCGCTTATTGTCTGTGAATGTATGTTTGTAGGTAAAGCTCCGGGTGATTTGAGATGTGCAGGAAAGTATTGTATGGGCACCGGCCGGTCCACTTTTCAATGAGTGAGTACCAGCGAACGATATGTATATTAGGTATAGGAAATTGAAACTTTTCTTGCCGGCGCACCGTTTGCTTCTATTTAGCATTCGATTGGGTCTAGGTATTTTATGTGTCTCTGTCCCCCACGGCGTTGCCAAGTTCCCCTTCGCGGATTGTGTATCAACGAATGGGTACTGACGATCATGGTGAGGGTCATGATCTCCACTAATACATAATCGTGAAAAAATTGTTGTGCTAAAGTGATTCATATACAATTTGAGGATGCGATATTTATTATTTTTTAATTGTAGTTCGTATTAAATTTCTGTCATTATTCAACGGGACCTTCTGATGGGAACTGTAGCTTTCCAATGTAGATTAATCGATTATATATTATTTAATAAGGTAAGTCCTAAAATATTTTCGAATGAAAAACAATTCGGTAACGATAAACGAATGCGCAAGTTATATTCTTACTACCCGTATAAATACGTATAATTATGTTATCCCGCATTGCGCTTAGTATTAACTCTGTGCAACTGTGTAATTATAAAAAGTACAGTATATTAACTTCTAAGAATTACATTAAGATAAGATTAAATCCGTGCTACTGTTTTAACGATGCTATTTCACACACTCCCGCGCTCGAGTCGTCTTAGACATAAGTTTAGTTCGTAAGATTAATTTTTTGTATCAATTAATCAATAAATAGTTTTTAAAAAAAGTGTTTGGATTTAAAAATATACAGGGTGTTCCTAAATATCATGTAGATAGGAAGGGGGCATTATTTGTTTATTTTGTGCCTAAAATTTCATATAAACATAGGCTGCAAACGCTTCGTTACCAATCTGCAGGGTGTTGAAATTTCAAGATTTTTTTCACTTTTTTACTGTATAGCTCCTACAGTTTTTGAGATATTTGCTCAAATTGGAAGGTATGGTTACGCTATAAGGCCTGCCAAATTGATGATGTAAATCTACAGGGTAATAATTTTTTCGGAGTCATGCCCTCTTCTCCACCCTGAACTTTCTTTGCGATGCGCACTGCTAGATTCTAAAATACGCAATAAATTTTCTGTCTTGTTTAGAAACTTTTTGATCTCTGTATTTTTTTTCTTATCTCTGATCGTTATCGGAAAAAAAAATAGAAAAACAATTTTCTGTAATTCGCCAGAGAAAATTAAATTTTTTAAAGTGGTCTAGCAGGCTCTGGCTTTATTCAGATAATCACTTGAGTTTATTTAATTTTTAAGAGTTAAGAGTGCTACTACCTGTTAACAATAGGATGACCCGGTTTTTCGTAGCATTGTTTTATTACAATACAAAGTAACATAACTAATAACAAGTAAAAACCCTAATTAATAACAATGACAAGGAAACTCAGTGCTACACAATTGGTTGAAGTATCCTCCTCCAACCCTTATACAGGAGTCCGCTCTTCTTCTCATTGATGCTCGCATTCTCTCAAATACTCCTGGAGTATTTCTTATCGTTTCAAATCCATCGATTATTCGATTTTCACAAAATAAACCAAATAATTACCCCCTTCCTTATGTACATGATATTTAGGAACAGCCTGTATAATTCGCATTAAGATTTTTATGAATGAATGGAGCACTTTTTTTAAAGAGGTAAAATAAGTACTTCCTAATTAAAGGTATGGTAATTTTATTCACTACATTCTTTTTAATCAATTACTTTACTACCGGTTTCGGCATGATATGCTTTCCTCAGGTGTATAATTTGAATTAAATTCTGTGTAACCTCGTAAAAAAAATTTGTAAAATTTCTGTATGATTTTGGAGCAATTTTGTGCTCCTAACACCGTACAGGTATTTTACTTTTAGAAGTAATATTTCTAACTATAAGTAATTTTTCGAAGGTTTTTTTTTTTCATGTAAGCTGGAATATTCATAGTAAAATTTCAAAATGTCGGTAACTTTTCAAAGATTTCATTTAGTCTGGAATACTCACAAGTAAAATTTCTAAAGTAGTGATAATTTCCATAGAAGTTTTACTTGTTTAAAAGTGAAATTACAAAGAAAGGTTCAATATTTCTGGTTATTTTTTTTTTACTATCAAAAAGGATAATATTGTCGAAATGAAAATGCCCTGGTGCAGCGCAGGTATTTAATTAGAATTGAATGCATGAAAGACAAACAAAATATGAAAATTTCTAATGCTTACCCAAAACCACTGCATCACGTCAGTTACCCGTTGCCTCTCCACATTGGCGGTTAATTCGCAAAAATTAAGGGCCACTGTATACAATCGGGCAACTGTTGTGATAACAGTTCCCAAGAAGTATTTATCCAGCAAGTAATAGATAAATATTTAATAACTAAGTATGTCTGCAATGTAGGAAACTTATATCGAGTATGGAAAGTTAGTCTAGTGAAATAGGAGAACCGCCATCTTTACGGCAATTTCTGTACTTGTAGAATATGTTTAACCAAATATTATACCAGTATACATACGGTCAAGGAAATATGTATAGAGGAGGGTGGGGCAAGATGGGGCCACGAGCCATGATGGGGACATCGTCTTATCTACAAAACGGCAGTAAGCATCTGTCAAATAATAGCAGTCCTAATATTGACAAGTGCTGTTTTATGTTTGTTGTAATGTAGGAAACTTTACTAGTCGTAATAACGAAGTTATTGCTGTTTGTGCGTGAACTTTGCAATTTCAAGAATTTCGTTATTATTTTGATGGTGGTTCACCGGCCCGTATCGACGCCATAAGTAAATTATTTACAACTACACTTTTTTGTACTTGACATGTATTACATGTATTTTCTATAGTGTGTTATTTGTTTATTTCAAATATCTAATACGTGAATTCGAAATAAGATACTTTACTTATTGATAGCGCAAAATAACTATTTATTTTAAGTATATATGTATAATGTATATATACAGGGTATTCCACGTAGGTGGTTCATTAAAAGTTTATGATGTTCTATTATTTACTTATAGATTTTGGCACCATTAACTGTTCGATTGGAACTATAAATGTAAAATACTTTAACCAAAATATCACTTCCGGTTGACCGGAAATGGATGTCAACTTTGTTATTTTAAATAGAATGATATAACTTTTTATTCATTTTTGGATTCTACGACCATAAATACGTCAGTATTCATTAGTTATTCCTATAGTTACATGTTGCCGTTTTTTAATTGTTTAAGTTTTTCTTTTTTTTTAGTCATAATCATTGTATCATTGAGAAATTAATATCTCGGTTAATACTGCAAGTAGAGACTCTAAATTTGCTATGTTATGAATGTAGATATAACTCTAAGAAACGGTACGCACACTTTACATTCTAACATACAGGTATTCAAAACTGAGGAACAAAGTGACATATTTTCAAATGCAGAAAACTAATTTTTCTTTAAATAGGACACTCTGTGTTTTAATTCGAAATTAAGAAGTAAATATCATGTCCTATCATTTTATATCAGCATTGCCTATACCTATCTTTAATAGATATGAGCGACTATCTTTGAATGTTTGTAGCTGGCTCTGAATGGGATTAATGTCAAATCCATTGATTAAACATAAGTGTTTATCTATATCTATATTTTTCTTAGTAATATTACAATGTTAAAGATTTCTTTTCTAAGAAACAGAAATTTTTCCATTAATATTCACGTAAAACATTTTGTACATTTACCACCTCCATTGAATGCGGAAAATTATCCAAAAAAGTAGTTTTTACAAAGAGAAATTACTTAAATTATTTAGCGTGTGGGTGAATTTTTAACAGATAATGCTGAATTGATTCCAACGTGCATGCAAGTTGTTTCGGATATTCCATGTTCAAATTGCAGGAGAATGCGTAACAGACTTTAAAACATTAAAAGAGCAACAAACAGATTTTCTAATATGAATTAATACTACCTTAACAAATAACAAGAAAACAGAACCACGTGCGGCCGTCTGACTTGAATCAAAACATTCTAAGTTGATGCATGCGCACCTTGCTTATTTTCTTATCACTTGAAAATTACTATATTTATGACCAAATTGTAAGAAATTTTAAGTTTTTCCTAAGAGATATTAATTTTTTTCTTGGTAATATTACAATGTTAGAGCTTTTTTCTAAGAAACAAATTTTGCTATAATATTCACGTACTTACCTCAATACCTGTATTATGGGAAAATTTCTAACGTTTCGATATTTTCTTTAAGTTTCTGTAGATTTATCCCCATTGAGTGCAGAAAATTATCAAAAAAAGAGATTTTTACTAACAAAAATTACCTAAATTTTTTAGTGTGTACTAAACCAATTCTTGTTTGTAGATCCACGTTCCGAAAGTTTAAATCGTTTCAATGGACTTTACGCGAATTTTATTTTAAGAACAATTCTCTAAATCGCGATGATTTATTTGACACTTGGATAAGTAGTTGACACGACAACCCTTTTGTTTTCCATAGATACAATGGATTCCAAATCCAAAAGCAACTAGATTCCCTCTACTTTTTGCTATGATCTTGATTTCTTAAAATACAAGATTTTAAATTAACCCATTATTTTGTGATGACCTTATATATGGCATGGACGAAAAAGTGGTAACGACGTCACAGAGGGAAAAGCCTACAGTTTTTCAGGAAGTTGAGTCGTTTACAGAACGACAATTTCTGTCATGCACATTTAACGTGCTCTCTACCTATGGTGAGAGAACTTTGCTATAATATGGTTTTAATAAAATCAACAAACATATTTAATTGATAATATTAAACGAATTGTATTATATTTGTATCTGAGAGGGAATTAATTGCTATAATCAAGATTGTATCAATCAGTTCTCTCTGTACATAGTGCTAGCGTTTGAAGAAAATTAATAAGCTACAGCTTTTGTCTACCAATGGCCTACTAAGAGCAGTTATCCGCAAATACAAATAACTTGATAACAAGTGATTTATTAGAATATCGCATAGTAAACTACGCATGGAATAGTAACGAAAACTTACACGCTCTATTTAACTATTCACATAAAAAGTAGATTCCAGAAATTGCATCATATACGCATGTTAATAACAGCAAATATGATTTATTTAAAATATAATCTTAAAAACAATTTTTAACTGTACGCAATATCTCTGAGTCCAATCAATTAATTGGTCGCGATATGCTGATACCCACGTGTATTGTACACATATTATCATTTCCTCCGATCGCAGCTCGCCTTCCTACTTACACACGATACCGTCTCTTTCTTCGCCCTGAAATCTTGGATTTGGATCCAAATTGAGTCGCCCATTCATATACCCAATAATTATTACATCGCTATGAGTAACCTTGACCACACGCACTCAGGAAAGTTGCTATGTTGAATTAAGAAAATGCTGTTTGTTGATTTTGTTTGGTTATTATGACCAAAATTTGAGCTAAACGAAAGCAATTTCCTCTCAGGTTCTATTAGCCTGAATCTGTCTGGTAAAATTAAAGTTTCAACTTGTTCTAATTAACAATAAAAATGGTTCCTTTAATATTACTACAAAGTTATACTTTTTTTTACATACAACTTAAAATACGCTTAGATAGACAAACTGAAGCATTAAATCAAATTACGTTTTGAGTTATTTATGAAAACTGAAGAATATCAGTACGACAGTAGCATCACATCTATTTTGTAGCAGTTTTCTCCTATATAGAATAGCAAATACGTTAAATACTTATATATATTACAGAAATTGTCCCATAGATGGCGCTTCTCCTATTTCATTCCACAATATAGGAAGGCACACATGATTATAAAATATTAATTTGTTGGGTTTACTAGATAAATTTAATAGGCTTTACGATGATTTTTCAAACGCTTGATTGTTTCCTACTGGAGAAGCAATTCTTTCTTTCTCGCCTCTATAATATTACATATATTGTAAAAGCATTATATTTAATATCAGTTACATTACAAATCGTGTCGAACAATTTATTTGATTTCGCAATACTTTGTTTAAAATATTCTGTTTTTGTTATTATTCCAAATGTTTTAATTACTGTCCTGTAATTGGTCAAGTGACTGTTGGACAAATAAAGTTTATTATTATTATAAACATGTAATAGGAGCCGTGATCGTTGAAAGAGGGACTCCCTTAATAACCACATACTACGGCGATAGAGTGATCCTTGCAATCAAATACATATTCAGTAATATCAACAAAAATTCGATTGCAAAATGTTAAAATTTTAATGTTGCAACAACATAAACATTGTGAAAGCGGTAGAAAAACTGTTGGGCGAAATCATCTTTTGTGTTAGATGCAATGCGCGTTAAAACAATTTTTTGTTCACCTAACAATAAAATTATGTTAAAATGTATTGCGTATTGCTTTTAGCGGTCTCTGAGGTGGGAAGTCAATTTTTTTAAATGTGTCAGTGGTCCATACATAACTAACTTTAATAACGCATTTCCGCGAACTGTATACTGCGATGTTTATTAGAAACAATCCTACACTAAATACACGGTTGCCAGAAAAGAGTGGATAAGCGCCAGGTAGAGTGATTCTTTGTTCAATTCTGAGGCAATAATCTTAATTCAAGAGAGTTATACAATCCTTTCTTAAGTCACACGAGACCATCCAAACTTAAGGTGTACGATTAAAATTTAGCAAAATTCATTTAATTTACCTATGTAAAATCATTGTGGTGAAATTTAGAAGTGGAATTGTCTCAAATGCATTGACGTTACTAAATCGATTAATACGCAATACTTTGCATTTTTAAACATGTTTCTTTCGCATTGGCATTTTTTAAATTAAAGTACATATTATGGCAAGGTACAGTAAGGTTGCTTGTTTGAAGGTAAAAACTAGTTGTCAATCTTTGACGTTTTTGTTGAAATAAGATAATATATGTATTAGTGATGTAACGAATGCGTGATTTTACACAATCGCGAATGCGAATATGTGCACTAGAACATTCCGGAATGCGAATGCGATATTATGTGCACTAGACATTCGCGAATGCGAAATGCGATGCGAATATTGAATTTTTAAACTTACTAGCGTCATCTATTAGTTTTCAGTTTACAACTATACGAACACTTGTATTAAGGCGCGGGCCACTCGCGCCGCGAAGCGAAGCTAAGCTCAGGCGAAACTAATTTCTTGAAAATTAACTCCATGTAATCATAGTGATCTTCGCTAGCCTAACTTCGCTTCGCTTAGCTTTAGTTGCCGCGTCCGCATAAGATTACATGGGAGCTAATTTTCAAGGAAATTAGTTTCGCTGAGCTTAGCTTCGCTTCGCGCGCAGTGGCCCCGCGCCTTTAAGCACACGCAGAGAATTAAATTTCTCCATCACCGCAGCGAAACTAGCCAAGTATCAACCGAATCGTTTCGACTTTTTACCTCTTATTTTTGTAAATTCAAGTTTAGTTTTGAGGGTTATTATAAATGTAACTGCAAATTTGGTGCTCAAAAGGTTTGTTTTAGGATTGCAATGAATTTGAATATTAGTTTTTTTTTCTAAATTATACATTTTTACCTGTTAAAATGTATAATAATAAAGTTACCTGTTAAAGTGGATAATTCGATATTCGCATATTTCGTTGCGAATGCGCATATTCAAAAACAAGCGAATATTCGCGAATGCGAATGTGAATATTCGTTACATCACTAATATGTATGTATTGTGCTGCTCTTAATACTGAACAATTTACCTTTGAAGAATTCGCTGACATGTATATGGTATTCGAATTTTGTAACGGAAATGCAAACTTGCCAAAAATTAAAGACGGTACCCACAAAGGTGACACGCAAGCACCAATGCATCTAACAGTGGAAGCTCAACGGAACAGGTATCCTTCAAAATGAAAGAAATTAAGTGGAAAAACAAGTGGAAAGTTGACATCAAAACAACTTTTCTCTATGGGGAATTGAACGAAGATATCGTATATTCCACCATATTTGTGCGAAATATGTGCTGTTACTGGAATGAAACAGGAGATGCGCCATTTATGCGCCAATTTCTGCACTACACATAAATATATTATATATACTTATGGGCAGAAATCTGCTATACGAAAATAATCTGCCATATTTATTTTTACTTCCATGTATTTTTTTTTATTCCTTTAAAAACCTTTCTACCGTTAGGTGTAAGGTCATTTCGAGGTTGAGGTTAATTTCTTACCCTTATCTTCTCTCTCCACTTTTCTCCGGTCTTTTGTCATTTCTCTTGCCTCATGCCAGTTCATTTCTCTCTCGATCAATGCTTCCCTTATCTGATCGTTCCATGTTCTTCTTGGTCTTCCTCTTGTATTTTTCCCAGATATTTTAGTTTAATAAATTTTCTAAATTACTCTTTCTTCTGACATTCGACAAATATGTTCATACCATCTTAGCTGTCCTTCTATTTTCATTCGTATTGGTATCATTCTCAATTCTTCCCTTATTTTCTCATTCCTGATTATATCTCTTCTCGTTTTATTTTCTACTTTTCTTAGGCATATCCATGACATTAATCCTGGATTTATGTTTTTCGATTAGCGTCCAGGATTCGCAGCTGTACATCAGCATTGGCCTTACTGTTTTATTTATTACGTCGACTTTAACGTTCTTTTGCACCTCTTTTTTTCCCATAGGAATATCTTTTTCATCGTATTATATATTTTTCCACCCTTCTTCATCCTTTCATCTATTTCTTTGTCTATCTTTCCATTGGCTGCAATTATCGTTCCTATTAGGTACTTGTATTCGTTGACCTGTTCAATTATTTGTCCGTTTATGTTAGTGTTGTGTTTTGTTTTCTCTTTTGCCACTAACATACCCTTTGTCTTATCTGTATTTATTTTCATATTAATATTTGTAAGTTCTTCATTTAAGATGTTTATATTATGTTGCAGGTTTTCTGCGGTCTCTGCCAATACCACCATATCATCGGCATACATCAACTCTGCTGTACTAGTGGGTTTCATTTTCCAATATCCCCAAAATATTTTAGTTGTTTCATTTTTGGTTTTGCCTCTTTATTGCGCCATCTTAGTACATAGGAAAACAAAATGGGGCTGAGAACACATTCTTGTTTAACACCTATTTCCCTTTTAAATTCTTTCAACTCTTCATTATTTATTCTTACTATATTTATGTTATTCTTGTAAATTGATTTTAAGACTTCTACGGTTTTCTCTTTTTTAATGATTTCCATATATCATCTCTCCTTACCCTATCAAACGCTTTGTGTAGGTCGATGTAGCATATACGTAATTTTTTTTTTTTTTATTATCACTTTTTCACTGGCTTGCCTTACTATGAAGATTAAGTCTTGAGTACTTCTGCCACCTCTAAATCCATATTGCGTATCTTCAATCGTGTCTTCCACAATTTCTGGAATTTCCATGTATATACTTAGTTAAATTAATAGATACTGCCCTTGTTTCAAATAAACCTTCTAACCAAATTATTCGTTTGATTGAATATTTTAACATTTTTTTTTTTGTGCGTGTAACAGTTTTAAGCAAACATTATATATACTTCTGTAAAGTGCGTTGGCTTATAAGTAATGCAATATTAACTGAAAAGATTCCAATTGCCCTGAAATTCCTTCCAGCTCGCACTAAAATATTTACCCTTGTTTGCTATAGTTTGTGTATCTGAGATTTATACACATGGGAACATTAATAAAACTAAAATACTTTCGCGTAAAAAAGCATTCAGGTTAAATGCAGGCGCTTGCATTTTCCACTAAAGGTCAAAAGTTTTAAATCAATGTATTCATGCGTGTCCACGCAAATAAACTAAAAACCGGTTTTTTTTTATTTAAAGTAATTCAAAAACATGGTAACGTGCTTAAAAGAAACTAGAATATGTTGTTAAATATACAGGGTATTCCACGTAAGTGGTATATTAAAAGTTTATGATGTTCTATTATTTACTTATATTTGAGATTTTGGCACCACTATCTGTTCGATTGGAATTATAAGTGTAAAATACTTTAACCAAAATATCGCTTCCGGTTGGCCGGAAATGGATGTCAACTTTGTTATTTTAAATAGAATGATATAATTTTTTATTCATTTTTGCATTCTACGACCATAAATACGTCAGTCTTCATTAGTTATCCTATAGCTACATGAAGTTTAAATTCATGTATTATTCTTTGAATAACCATACAAGAATGTTGCTGTTCGAATAGTCATTTCTATTAATATTGCGTTGTACAAAAGTGTAATTACGATGATATACATAAACACTTATGGTTAGTCAATGAATTTGACATTAATTCCATTCAGAGCCAGCTGCAAACATTTAAAGATAGGGCTAGTCAGTCTGTTTAACAAAAAGTCGCTCATATCTCAAAATCTATTAAAGATAGGTATAGGGAATGCTGATATAAAGTGATAGGGGATAATATTTACTTCCTAATTTCGAATTAAAATACAGGGTGTTCTATTTAAAAAAATGAGTTTTCTGCTTTTGAAAATATGTCATTTTGTTCCTCAGTTTTGAACACCTTGTATGTTAGAATGTAAAGTATGCATACCGTTTCTTAGGGTTATATCTACGTTCATAACATAGCAAATTTGGAGTCTCTACTTGCAGTATTAACCAAGATATTAATTTCTCAATGATGCAATGATTATGACTAAAAAAGAAAGAAAAACTTAAATAACTCAAAAACGGCTACATGTTGCTATAGGAATAGCTAATGAAAACTGACGTATTTATGGTCATAGAATCCAAAAATGAACAAAAAATTAGATCATTCTATTTAAAATAACAAAGTTGAGATCCATTTCCGGTCAACCGGAAGTGATATTTTGGTTAAAGTACTTCACATCTATAGTTCCAATCGAACAGATAATGGTGCCAAAATCTCAAATATAAGTAAGTAATAGAACATCATAAAACCATGTAAGTGGTTCACTAATGAACCACTTACGTGGAATAGCCTGTATAATAATAGCAATATAATATGTGAATGTGTATTGTTTTAACTTAAACAAAACTTATACAGATATTACAAAATATTAATCAAAACTAAGGTGCATTCCATTTAATTACGGTTACTTTTCGTCCAAAAGCATGTACTTAAGAAGAAAATAGTTTTCCGGCAAAACAGCACGCTACTTTCAAATAAAATAAACACTTTTCTGCGAAAAGGTATTCTTTACGTTTAACATGATAAAAACCAAAAGTTATAAAACTTTTCATTTAATGCAATTTGTTTTCTCAGTGTACTTAACGACAACGGTTGTACTCTTTCTCGAACTTCACGATTCTCCAAATTTGACTTACGCATGCACTCTTTATGTATCTTCAGGTTAATTGCTCATGTTGTTTTCCTGTATATTTTTTATTTTACTATTGTTCCACATGTACATATTGTAACGCCGTATTTGATTATTTAATTTTTTTTATTTTTATCTTTGTATTATTATCATTTTTTTTTTGTTTTTAATAATGAGGCTGTAGGCAGAACACCACACGTATTGGTGATACGGTCTCTTTAATAATAATAATAATAATAATAATAATAATAATAAAATAATAATAGATATTAATAAATATTATTTAGCATCACAAAATGTATCTTTTGGTATAGGTATACCTATGTTTACAATATAATATGTATATGATTTGGCCCACGTGTTGCTAATAAACCCCTTTATTATTATTATTATTATTAATTATTCGATGACTACATCTGGAAGTCACTGTTTAGTACCTACTGAAAGTGAAAGTATTAATGTTCATAACTTGCGTCAATAGGATTCAACGAAAGACCAATATTGATACAACAGGAATCACAATGCCTTCATGAATTGTGACTGCTAAAAAGTAAATTTCCACTTGAATATATACCACAATTTATGAAGGATTTGGACACTCGCAGTTAGGATCAGATACAAAATTTTCTTATTTTATTAAATAACATATATATATATTAGACTCGGTTTTTGTATGTATTAGGGGCAACACCTTTCTTAATATACTATTGGGAGAGGATATCTTCAATAACGTCATGAATCATTCTGCGATGTCGAAAATCCACCTTAATATCTGCACTATACTTGTAGTTTCTCCAATCACTTTTTTTTTCTCTGTTTGTTTATCTGATTTCTTACATCTCATTAAGATTCGATGTCAGATGCCGCGTATTCAAATAGGAAAAATGGAACATGTTATACCTGAAACAAATCACACATTTGACGTTACCGGGTCAGTTAACCGGAAAATAGGCACAAAACAAAAAATCTGCCTAATTCAGTAGCAACGTGAAAGGTGCTAAATTATTCAAGGATTCGTCCTATTGCATCGATTATCAAGCGCGCTGGCCTCGATGTTAAAGACGTCAGAAAAAAAAGGAAGAAAAAGCGTGTTATTAATTTCGAACGTTTTACTCAAAAGTATTAAGTGAAAATTGTTGTGATAAATTTAGTTCAAGAGCATATATATACGTTTAGAAATTCAAGTTCAATGTTTGTATACTCAGGAAACCAGGAAAATTGAAAAGTAAACGTGCATTATGAAAGGCAGTAATATCAAATTTGAACTATGATGTTTGAACCTGGCGCCCGACTTTTGAAAAATTAACTTCCAGTTATGGAAAATTTCAGCATTTTGTTTCTAGTCGTTTGTAGTAACAATAATTTCATTTGAAGTTGTTTCTATTAATAATCATAGAGCCTCAAAAAATAAATGGCTCTAAAATTTGATTTATCGCATTTGTTTTCGCAGTCCTCCTTAATAGTATATTTTTCCCAGCAGGGAGGAAAGTTGTACTTTACCTCCTTAGGGAGGAAAAGTAAGTGATATTGACATGATCAAACTGTACATCTTATAGTATGTGACATTATTGATAGATGACATTAGTACATTCGACCCAGTCTGAGCGCATTTATGAGATAATTGCTTAATTATTAGGTATTAAATTTCAATTAAACTATTATTAAACACTTTTAAAACGACGCTAACTTGACAGTTCTCAAAAAATATTTGAGGGATTAAGCCTACTATCTATCATGTCACTCACAGGTATGTCATTATTAGTTTTAGACATTTAGTTAAAATTGGACTGTCTGGGAAAAAAATAGTATTCAAACCGCGTGAGGAAAGTGCTATTGCAGGCCTTGGGCAATAGTATATTTGAAACCAATTTTTTTTTTTATTTTGTATGTTTGATAGTCCATAATTAGGTGAGTAGTAATAGATAAATAAATTAAATTTGTAAGTGTACTTCCTAATTATTTTATTAATATACTATAGGATCAAATTGTTTTGGCTACTAGTTTCGACATAGTAGTAATTGTCTTCTTCAGGCCTCAGCATGGTCGCACAATAATTGACTGTTGCGGCCAGATATTTCTTTTCCCGCGATGTCCGGTCAGCGAATCATATAACTAATGCTTAAGTTTTTTAATCTGTTGACTATTATGGGATCATGCTGAGGCCTGATGAAGAAATTAGTAGCCAAACCAATTTGATCCTATTGTATATTAATGAAAGAATTAGGAATTACACTTTCGAATTTAATTTGTTTATTTATTTTTGTTTTGTGTCCACCTCTTTCACAACTCACGAGCCGCCACTGGCGATTGGTACACTCTCACCAGGCTCGATTATCCAAAAAATTATGACTGCTGGAGACGTCATCCGGTACGTGCACCAGCACAAAGAAAGCCGACTTAGATCGCAACGTAAAAAAATATTATTATATTGAGTTTAAAATTCTACCTACAACCTTACTTTCTTTCCTTCTTTCGTTTTAACCTGCTACGTTTCGTTGATCATTTTTAACTTCTTCAGGTTTTTCTAATATCTAATAATTTAAATACCTAATACTAAATTACTGACGTGATTATTTTTTTTTTCCAATAACATTATTTTAAACGGCATTAAATTAATATAAAGCTCATCAAATTAATAATAATATCCCTTTTATTTCATTTTGCTACAAACAAGTATGAAACAGGTCAAAAAAGAAAAAAATAATGAAAAAAGGTTTACAAATTTATCACAAAAGACTTCCTGTTAACGTCTAATTAACTAAATTTAAATGTTCTTAAAAGCAAAAAAAATCCTACACATTCTATAAACACTTTATTATTAAATGTCTTTTCATTTTTGATTTGAAAGTGTCCTAAGTTATTTCCCCTTCCATATAATCGTATTACATCCTAAACATTTTATCGTTAGATTTTTTTTTAAACGATACGATTTAATGATTTAGTAAGTCGTTTTTAAAACGTTAAAATATCGTTAAATCGTATCGTTTAAAAAAATCTAATGGTGATCGCTAAAATATTTATGATGTGATGCAGAATTGATCCGAATGGGTAAGTTTTATATTAATTTAATGCTAAAACTGTTTTAATTAAAGTTGTTGAGGGAAAAAAAAACGCTTTAAGTACGTCAGTAGTTTGATATTATTTATTATTAAAAAAAACTGTAAAAGTTCAGAATTTGAGTAGTAAGTTTGAAATTTTATTTTAAGACCTTAAACCCGATAAAAACGATACAGAATTTATTATTCAAGAAAAGCGAATAAAAATATTTTGTATTAATGATGGACAGAAGCTATACTGAATTTAAGCTGAATAATGCTAGAAATAAAATAGAATGTTCAAAAACATGTCGCAGCCGTTGTAGCAAAACTTTTTCTTAGTAAAAATAATTCAAATTTACCTTGAATTTGAGGAATCGTACAAACCTTGGCAAATAAAATGGCACACGCACAGCAGCCAGTCTGATTTCATCCCTACTGTTTAGGTTTCGTTGAATTTTTTAATTTTAAATATTTCGCGCGTAACCGTTCGATGATGCGCAGTGCCGGAAATTAAGAATAATAATAAGTACAATTTAAGCATATTCTAGAAGCACGTTGTACAATCATGTTTTAACATAAGGCATAAGGTGTAGTTTTGTTAGAGAAATAAAGTGTAGAAAAGCGAGCGACAGTTTGTATTAAAAAAGAGAATTCGTAATCCACAAGAATTAACATTTTGCTCCTTCGAACGGCAGAACTGAAACATGTCACTGACGACATTTAAACAACCAATCACATCTAAGCATCAGATATTCCCCTCAATCCTTCTTTTTGTGATCTCATCTTTTTAGCGACATCGAGTGTAGTTGGATTTTTCGAACTTCATTTGGCGTCGCCAAAATAATTGAGGTTATGTTTTGTTTTTCTGTGTTTACCGCTCTAAATTAGTATGATTAGTACCATTTTTATACTCAATACAAATGTAAAATAAATAACAATGAGATGACAGCAGGTCATCGGTAGACACATGCCAGTGGTCTTAAATTTACTGTTTTTTTTTAACGGATTTCTTATAACAGTAAACACATTCATCTGTCGCCGGCGACAGCAAGTACCAACATGATGGTAGAGATGTCGCCGAGACATGTTTCACTGTGTGAAGCCGGCTGAAGTGGTTCCTTTACATACATTCCTATTATGTTCTATCATCTCATCGTATTACTAATAATTCACAATGGCAGAAAACGATCAATTAGCAGAGTTAGTTCGTAAACGTGGTAATTTAAAGGCACATTTAACTCGATTCGAAACATTTTTGAAAAAGTATACAGGGTGTATCAAATAAAAAATAAATTTTGCTTGGGTGTTAACTACACGACATATAAAGCACAAACCCGCCGAAACCGGATTTCATCATTAAAAAATAAAAAAAGGAAAATTTAGAGCCAAAATTTTTTTAGTCCGGGCCTGATGCTAGGAAACATCATGTTAAGCACCCCTAAACGTGGTATTATGTATAAATACATTGCACTCATTTAGTACCTATTATTCTTAATTGTATGCCGTAAATTCATTTAACGTCATTCTGAATAAATAAAGCCGAATCGGCCAGTGTGCCCTTGTAAAAATAGCAAAACTGAGGCATTTTAAATTTCTTCTTTTTATAAAATAAACATTCCTTATTTGTTAAGAGTATTCTACGTAAGTCTACAAAGTATTATTTTTAATATCCTGATAAGACGTTCGAGTTTCACCGGATATGCGACTTCAGTAGTTACAAAAAACGTAAATATTTTTCTTTGGCTTTGTCGAATCGAGAGTTAGTTGTTAGTAAACGGTACCACATGATTCTGAGTTTCTTTTGGATTTATTTAATCAAATAACGCAAAATGAATTGAATTGAATTACACAGAAATAAATGTAGATACAGAAAATTTGCAAACACGCCTTTTTACTATGGGGTCGCGTCAAAATGAATCTATACATTCCCGCACTTTTGCCGATGCATCAAGCTTCGATTTTCGTTATATGAAATCATGATGGTCCTGAAAAGGATCGTTTTTTTCGAGACGGAAAGAATTTAAATAAAATGTTTGAAGCGGTTTGCACTCCAAGCGGCGATCTACACAAAACTAACAGCGGTAATGGCTGAATGCTAGTGGTATGTGGGGGTATACTCGGGACAGCATTTAGGTTGGGCACAGGTGCGGCTCTAGCCCACGGCATTTATAAAATATTTTTTTCTTGTTAATGCTTACAGATAGACCCCCTGTGCGTTAAGACTTTTTGATCGTATATAATTACAGCTGCTACATATTATTATATTTATCTCTATATCTGATACACCCTGTATACTAACGAAAAACAATCTGAATTGAAGTTAAGGTTAGAGAAAGCAACACCCATTTTAGGCGATTATAATTTATTGCAAGACAATATCGAAGATCTCGATGACCAACAGGGCAACAATCGAGAAGAATTTCAAAACAAATATTTCAATATTATTTCAAACGCCTATAAAATAATTACCGAGTCGCAAATCAACACAATATCTGACGAAACAAACGTCAGTATCGAAAATATAGCAAATAACCCTATGAATTTAAATGTAAAATTGCCTAAAATTGCATTGTCAGAATTTGGCGGTTCTTATGATAAATGGTTAATGTTTTCTGACGCTTTCAAATCATTAATTCATGAAAATCAACAACTAAATCAAACACAAAAGGCGAAGCGGAACAAGTTATAAACGCACTCGAAGCATCAGATTCAAATTACACGGTCGCATGGGATCTACTTATAGGGGTCGATACGAAAATAAACGTATTGCTCATTCATACACATATAAAGGAATTGTTTGATTACACTACATTACATCACGAATCACACGTACATTTGAGAAAACCTGTCGATCATTTTCAAAAGCATATACGAGCATTGACAACATTAGGCGAACCTGCCGACAGCTGGGATACACTTAATTACATTTAAACTTGACACAAAAACTAAAAGAGCATGGGAGAGTTCTATAACAACTAATTCTATGCCAACTTTGAAAAACTTTTAGATTTTTAATAAATCAATGCGTATTTTTAGAAACATTAGATAAAGGAAAAAACACAACAAAATCGAACGCACAGTCATATGTCGGAGTAGATAAACTAGAATGCCCGCTTTGCAAGAGAAATTACCTCATTTTTCGCTGCCAAACATTCCTAAACCTAAATGTAAAAGATAGATTTGACAAGATTAAGAAATTAAAATTGTGTATTCATTCAAACATAAATATTATAATAAAGATTGTAAATCCAGTAACTTCAAGAAATGCAATCAACCGCATAATACGTTATTACATTTTGATAGTAATAGTCGAAAGCCAGATATCAACGTTGGTGGACAAAATAATGTTAAAGAACCACAACAATCAAGTGAAGAAAATTCAGTGATCGCAGCACATATTTCTACCAAACAGCCAGAATATATTATTTTATTAACGGCAGAAGTACTAATCAAGGATATTCATAATAATTTAGTTCATGTCGTGTGCTAATCGATTCTGGATCACAATCAAACTTTATGACAAGGGAATTAGTAGAGAGATTAAAGTTAAAACAATCTAATATATCAATACCAGTAAGTGGAATTAACCAGCCATTATTGAATATTTCTCATATAACGCATGCAGAATTATTTTCGACTAACAAAAAATTTCGCAAGAAAATGCCATTTTTGATTATGAACAACATAACGGATCCATTACCGCAACAAAGTTTCGATATTTCGAACTTAAATGCAGGGTGTATCAAATAAAAAAGTAAATTTTGCTTGGGTGTTAACTACACGACATATAAGCACAAACCCCACCGAAACCGGATTTCCATCATTAAAGAATAAAAAAAGAAAATATTAGAGCCAAAAATTCTTTAGTCCAGGCCTGATGCAAGGAAACGTCATGTTAAGCACTCGCTAAACGTGATATTATGTATAAATTCATTGCACTCATTTAGTATTATTCTTAATGGTATGCCGTAAGTTCATTTAACGTCATTCTGAATAATTAAAGGCCCTTGTAAAAATAACAAAACTGAAGCATTTTAAATTTCTTCTTTTTATAAAATAAACATTCCTTTTTGTTAAGAGCATTCTACGTAAGCCTATACAAGTATTATTTTTAATATCCTGATAAGACGTTCGAGTTTCACCGGATATGCGACTTCAGTAGTTACAAAAAAAAGTAAATATTTTTCCTTTGCTTTGTCGAATCGAGAGTTAGTTGTTAATAACAACGGTACCACATATGAAATCTGAGTTATTTCTTTTGGATTTATTTAATCATATAAACGACAAATGAAATTGAATCGAATTACACAGAAATAAATGTAGCACAGAAAATTTGCAAACACACCTTTTTACTATGATATCGCGCGAAAATGAATCTACACATTCCCGGCGCTTTGGCCGATGCATCAAGCTTCGATTTTCTTTACATGAAATCATGGTGGTCCTGAAAAGGATCGTTTTTTCGAGACGGGAAGAATTTAAATAAAATGTTCGAAGTGCTTGCACTCCAAGCGGCGATCACACAAAACTAACAGCGGTAATGGCTGAGTTATAGTGGTGTGTGGGTGTATACTCGGGACAGCATTTAGGTGGGCACAGTGCGGCTCCTAGCCCACGGCATTTATAAACTATTTTTTTTTTCTCGTTAATGCCTTACAGATAGAACCCCTGTGGCATTAAGCTTTTTGATTTTATATGATTAACTGCTACATATTATTATATTTACGATATACTGACTACACTCTGTATACCACAAAATATTGCACTGGAGATCCCAAACTTTCATCTAGGCACAGAATTATTGACATAGTTATTAGGTGCTGCGATTTTCTTTGATTTGTTATCTGCAGGACAAATTAAACTAGGTCAAAACAAGCCGATACTGCGAAGATAAAATTAGGTTGGCTGCTATAAGGCGCTTTACATGACTCTAAGTTAAACAATAAAATTTCCTGTAATTTAAGCATAAATACCGAAGTTTTAAACAAATTATAAAAATTTTGGAAAATCGAAGAATTGTCCAATTCTGAATATTATTCAATTGAAGAATTATTTTGTAAAAATCATTTTAAAACAACATGTAAACGCGAGGACGATGGTAGAGTCATAGTATCGTTACCATTTAAGGCAAATCATGCAAATTTGGGTGAATCATTAAAAAACGTAGAGGAAAAGATTGATTTCAATGGAAAAGAAATTCGTCAGGGAGAGTTCTTTACAGGAGGAATATAGGCGTTGCATGGAGGAATATGAAAAATTGGGACACTTTACAGAGATTTCAGATTTTCAGAATAAAACCGGTGAGAAGTTAATTATTTGCTACATCATGGTGTTTTTAAACTTACTAGAACGCATGATGTAAAACGGCAAATGGAATATCATTGAATGACATTCTAGAAACCGGATCTGTATTACAAGACGATCTTTTTCCGATTTTGCTAAGATTCCGTAAATATGATTATCTTTTGACAGCAGATATAGCAAAAAAGTATCGTCCAGTAAATATAGTGGAATCGCAGCGACATTTGCAACGAATCGTGTGCAGATCAGATCCGAATTTATCATTAAAACACTACAGACTTAACACGCACTAACATATGGCACAGCTCCCGCACAGCATTTTTGAGTACAAGATGTTTGAAACAACTATCCATTGACAACGAAGAAGCTTATTCCGAAGCAGCTTACGCTCTACGGAAAGACTTTTACATATATATTTAAAAATTAAAATTGAAATATTACTAATATTTTAAGCAGTACAAAATTTGAATTAAGAAAATCAACTCAAATTATCCGAGTATTGTTAAAGACAAACTTTATTAAAAAGTGCATTTTCTCATAAATAAACCAGCTGAATAGTATACCAACTAGCGGAGTTTACGCTTTAACCGTAACATATATAGTAGCGGACAAAAGTTAACCAACTCTGCGAAATATGTGAGCCTACTGTGAATGCCAAGTAATAAAAGGGAATCTGACGACTATAATATCAATTTTAATGGATCGTATCCTACAAAGAGAAAAACACGTATTTGATGTTATATGCTTAGTTTAAATAATTTTTTTTGTAGTAAATAATGTATAATTTATAAGTGACAAAAATTATATTATTTGTATGGAGTTGCTTAACTTTTGTCCGCTACTGTATATCATAGAATATTCAAAATTTATATCTAAAGGTTAAATTATTAAATTATAAGAATACATAATCATACACGAGTTCATTCAACTCTGCGGTTGTTTTAAATGCGCTCTTAAAGTTTTAAGTTAACATTACAGAAATTGTTAACATTTTACTGTTCATTCAACACATAAAGGTGTTTGATGCAATTTTATGCCATTCATTGTTTGAATGGTATTTACTTCCGTGAGCTACTTTCTTATGGTTGGTATAACTATTAAAAGTATTAATTGAATACATTTGAATAGTATACCCGAACAAGAAAGTCGTTGAATTAACCAAAAAGTATGTATATTTTCTATTTAAAATAATTACGTTAATTTGATAATTTGTGAGTGCTACCTTAAATGGGTAATATTTATTTCAATTGTTTTAAATTAAATTATGTATTGAAATCTTTCCTGGTTTAATACAAAACTATAGTTTTCGTATTATTAAATATAGCAGAATACAACACACATACACCGAATAACTTTTAAGGATAAATAAAAGTAGCATTATATAATGTTACATTAACCAAATAAATCTTTGAATTTTCGTTAAAACTTCCATCTTCTTGATTTAAATATCGGAAGTTTAACAAAAAGTAACTGCTTGTTTTAACCCGTCGTTAATGTGGCGGAAAAAAAATACGTAATTAGTGTTCTGGGGTATGTCATACCCCAAATCAAAATTTGCTCAGAATGCAGAAAGTGTGAAATATTGAATGTTTCATTGGCAAAATACTATTCTCGATACCTATTATTTATTTAAAAAAATAATTACTTCTAATATTTTTATTCTAAATAATAAGTATTAATTTAACATGAAATATATTCTGGTCCCAAGAAAACATAGGCAAACATGTCTAAACAGGATATGGCATACTCCACCACACTAATGAAGGGTTTTAACCATGCATTTCACCAGTTAATGATATAATAATTATATTATATACTGAAATAGCGACGCAGTTGCATGTCAAGAATTATTTACATAGTATAACACATAACATTTTGAAATTGTATATTTGGACATGATAAACAAAGGAAGAAGCTTGTGTAAATAAGGGAGCTTATATTAAAGGTAAGGAGATCAA
Organism: Protaetia brevitarsis; assembly: GCA_004143645.1. Classification (NCBI taxonomy): domain Eukaryota; kingdom Metazoa; phylum Arthropoda; class Insecta; order Coleoptera; family Scarabaeidae; genus Protaetia; species Protaetia brevitarsis. The sequence goes on from RXPK01004393.1 coordinate 94,086, forward strand.
AACGAAAATGTTAAAAACAATAACTTTTTATACTTAGTATCTATGTGAATAATATTTTTCAAAATAGTTATACAAGGATCAATATTCAAGTTTTAAAATAGTGGTGAATACATTTTTCATGTATTTGCTATACAGGCAGGATGTCTCACGAGAAACTGCATCGATCGATAAATAAAAGAGTATACATTGGAAAGTTCTGAAAACTTCATAGTATGTAAGCCGGCATGCGCTATTGAACTAAAGTATTTTTAATAATCTAGCGCATCTGATTGTACCGGAAGTGGCTATCAACTTTGTTATTTTCAACGAAACACCCTATATATAATTACATTTTTTAATTCTAAAGTAAGTTTGTTAAAACAACTATGTTGTTATTTTCAACCATATTTGAAATATTTGCATTTTTTTTAAATTTTTGACAGATGGACGAGTGCATCTGAACTTCTATAACTGTAAAGGTATTTAACTTGAAAAATTAAAAATTTGTAGAATTGTTGACCGTATAGGGTAGCATTCGAAGCCGAATGAATTTTTCGAAAACAGAAAATTACAGTTAAACTTTCCAATTGAAAAAGTGTCAAAACTTTTTTTTTTTAAATACAATTATAGATATAATAGATACTAAAGTATTATTCGTTAGTAAGTATTCCACTTTATTGTCATTATTACCAGTATATTAAAGGCAAAGAATAATGTTGCTGCTACAAACTGGATTGCACAGGTGTCATAGCAAAACTGTATGTTAAAACCTAATATCTTATTTTATTGGCGCAAGTAAAGTGTTACCTTACTAGTTCATTTAGAGTAAGTAGTTTACTAATTTCGTTGTAGCAACTGTCTCATTTACTAATAGCAATATTGTTTGAATATTTGATATAGATGAACAAAATATTGCAGCAAATATTTTACCTCAGAAATCCTGTGTTATTTACCCTAAATACTTAGAATATCTGTGCCGTATTTAAGTATAATTTTTATCTGACAGAACTGAATATTCACTTGTCAGCACTACTTCTTTTTTCTCAGTGTACCTACTTCGGGTACACTGAGAAAAATGAGAATGTCGGTACAACAAAAATTATTATTTTGAAACTTTTTGCATCACCATCAACCAGTTTTTCGTTAAATCAGCACACTTAAATCTTATTGCAAAACAGTAACCTCATTGAAAGAAAACGCATATTTTAGTTGAATTATATGTGTTGATTCAAACAATTATTTGCTTTAACCGTCAATGGAACTACAAAATTAGTTAACTGAATGCATGTGCGGCTGATTTGAAAAAAACATTTATTTTAATTCAACATTAAGTCTATTGGATGAACCACAATTGTAGATTAATTCAAAACATTAGTGCAATTAATTCTGCGTAATTAGATTAAACATTCCCAGTGGTTTGAGCATATTTAAATACAAAAATTTATTGAGTGAACCAATTATTGGTTGAATCAACACATCTTTTTTTTCTCGGTGTATGATATAGTATAGTATTAAAATTGGTTTCGGGTTATTTTCAGAGAACATTGGAGAATACCTCTTAGGTAAATAAATATATATTTGCTATTAACAAGGAGAAATTGATTGAACTTATCCATCTTATAAACATTCATCAACATCTTATATTATCAGGCTTTCTCCATATTAATGCAATTACCATATTATTTCAAGTAGCTTACAAGTTTCATTGGTGTCATTAAGATTGCTCTGTACAAATATCGATGACTAGACCGGAACTAATGCCGAGAGTACCTAACTGTTCTTCTCAGTATTAATGGTGTCCACGAAATAAGCAAGGTAGCGGTAATAACCAATTACCCATTTAGTATTTGCAAATATATGTTTTTTAATATTCATTTTAAATGCTGATTAATGCCGTTGTACGATCGAGAGGTCAATAGGGGTTCATCGTTTATTATAATTTTTTTTTTAATTTTTTTTTTTAATAAAACAATAGGTGCTTATATTTTCAAATTTATTACGTATATTCAATTATTCAATTGAATTTCACCCAAGTGAATATTTTATAGAAATACGTCTGTACGTAATCACGTCACCTTTTTAATTTCAAATCACGTATATAGGTGCTGAATAACTGGTAAAGCACAATGGATATTATTCGCCCAAGAATTCATTAAAAATCTGGAAATCTCGCAGTAATAATTTGTCAAAGATCTTTCAAAAAACTTACGAGTGAATAAACAACCCAAGAAACTGAGTTTAATCAGGTTTAACTAAAATAACCTCGAAAGTAAATAGGAAACACTGCAATTAAAAATCGAAAATTATCTCCTTTATTTAAAAATACGTCAGCACAACGTATGCATACAATATAAATTCTGCATCTATAATCTAACGAATATTCGTATGTTTTTGAATGATTTGCATTCGCAATAAATATGCGAATATTGCGAATAAAAAAGTTAAAAATATTTAAATTCATTGAGATCCTAAAACAACCATTTGAGCACAAATTTGCAGTTTACATCAGAATAACCATCAATAACCTCAAAATCAATCTTGGATTGACAGGAATAAGACGTAAAGAGTCGAAACGATTCGGTTGTGCTTGGCTAGTTTCGTTGCGGTGATGGAGAAATTTAATTCTCTGCGTGTGAGCATAAGCACTTAATGCAAGATCGGTGTGAACTTGGCAAGCAACTTTATTAAAAAAAATAAACGTAGTACGGTTCGATTGTACTTCGTTTGTACCCGTTTGTACACCTTCATTTCGTTGTACAAAGGTTAAAAAATAGAAGGGTTAAAAAAAATTAGCAAGCAAGTACAAGATATTCAAAAACGGACAAACCCATTCGAAAGAGCATTGTATGTACCCGTTTGGACACCTTCGTTTCGTTCGTCCCAAGTTTTAAAATATATATATATTTGCTCGTGGAAGACAAACGAAGAAAAAGAAATACAAGCACAACATCCTCTTTTGAATAGCTGGCCGTTTTTTGATATCTAAAAAACCCAAATTTCTCTCTTTGACATATTTTGAATTGTTTGGTTGAAGTACAAACGATGTAAAAAGAAGTACATGAATTATTTTCTTTTGCTATCTTCTGTGTTAATGATTAGAACTGTGTAATTAAACCTTCATACAATTATTTTTAGATAATCGTTTGAGAATAAAAGGTTGAAGCATAGTATAAAATAAATAAGTAAATATCTATGGTTACTTTATAGTAGTTTACAGTAAACATATTTTTTTTCACCTAATTTGTGTCACATTCTTGAATTTCACTTTGCTATGCGAATGTGTGTAATTGCTTTTGAATGCTCACACATTTCTATAATATAGGTAAATACTAGTGCTGTTGGTATCCGATAAAATTGAGATGCGAATATCCGATCTATATTAATCGGATAGTGGATAAACAAGGTACTTAGCTTATCATGAATATTTCCAAAAATATAAATTAAAACAAGCAGATTGAAGCATTCTATTTTTAAAGCTAGTGCCAACATTCATATGAAACGACATTTGATTTAAGAAAACATTTTTTTAATCAAACATGCTAAATGCCCCGTTTTCCCCAACCGGTCGGGCAAAATGGGGTTGATAGTTGGGAAAATGGGGAAGTGACTGATAATCACATTTTATGTATTAAAAGTACCAATCTTATTAATATTTTATAGTTCAAAACTAAAATATAACCTCATAAAAATAACCAAACAGAAATATCTCACAAATAAACAAACATAAGAGTTATCAGCTTAGAAGAACAACAAAAAATGAAAATGTGAAATAAAATTCGTAATTAAACTAGGGAGGATAAAAATCGTATATGTAAATCTCACAATCTTCTATATCTATCCCAGCGCAGGCCACATGGCACCATTGTCGGCATGAATCGCACCTTATCCATCCTTCTTCAGATTTTGATTTGGAATAGGTTTCGCCACAAAATAGGCAAACTGGATCATCTTCGCTAGGTGATGATTCTGAGTAGCGCTCTGGACTTGATGTGGAATGCCTTTGCTGCTTGGATACCACTTTTTTTTTCTTCTCAGTTGCAATTGGTTGCTTGGTCAATTTTCTTTTAACAGCCTTTTCTTTTTTTCTTAGGGATGAGTTGTAAAGTCATGTCGTTTTTGTATGGGCTGCCTCTTAAAATTGCCGTCTCCTTCGTCGCACCCATCTCTTTTCCTTGTTTTGTTCTCCAACTAGCGGTAGTTTTAATAAATCGTTTGTACTAACCGCAAAACTCACCGAATCATTGCATGTCTTTGGTTCCGTTGGGAGCGCAGATTTGCATGGTAAAGAAGTAGATGCGATGCTGGTTTTTCCAGACATTTCAGGTTCATCGCCAAGTGAGACATTTGAATATTCATTAAACAAAGATGCAGATGGATCATCAAGATCTTTAGAATTATGGTTGTCGTCTCCGGTAACGTGTAGTTGCCTTTCTGACGTCCGGGTTAAATGGGTAAATCCCCATATTTCTAAAATGCAGGTCTCTTCTAAACCTATTAACAGTTGTGTCAACGGAAGCAGTTTTCTTGAACGCTACACCATACAGCTTCCCAACTTGATATATTATGACAGGTCTACCAGCGTGTAAAAACACCATTTACGCACTTCTTCCGAATAATGATGACTGTAAGGGAGCCATAAAAGAGACGTCAAGCGGTTGCATTCGGTGAGTACAATGAGGCGAGAAGCATAGCAATATTACATTGTTTGAGCGAGCTGAATTAATAAGTTTAAGATTTTTTGTGTGGGTGGCATGACCATCCAGTAACAGAAGAACAGGTCGGTCTTCGGAAGGTTCTTGTAAATTCTATAAACCTTTGGAAACCAATCTATAAATATATATTTTCTGCATCCAACCAGAAGGGTGGATTCTGCAGTGGCTACAGGCGCAATGTTATCAAAGAAGTCTGGCTTTTGCTCTAACTTAAGCACAAACATATTGCCTGCTGCGTTCATGCAGGTTTCCACCGTAACCGTAAGTTCCTCTCTCGGCAGAGACCGATCTTCCCATTTGTCTTTTCCCACGCAGTCCTACAACTTTTGACATCTTAGGTACAGTGGTAATCCCTGTCTCATCTACATTCCATATAGACTGTGGAGCAAAGTTGTACTTGCTGTATAAATCATTCAAGAGTTTAAAAAACTCCGCCACATTAACTTTGTTAAATCCCATATGCGAGCAAGGGATATAACTTCTTGGGTGCGTATTCGTAATTGTGGTTGTCTTTCCAAAAATCCATATAACCATGCCTTTCCCATCATTTCTTGTTCTCGATTAAAAGTATGCACTAAATTATTGTTTTGCGCCAAATCATATGCTATGTAGCGTAATTCATTTAGGGTTACGCCAAATAACTGAGCTTCCATTGCAAGAAAGTTTTTTACAAGTTCATTTTCTTGACATTCATTGAAAACAGGTTTATGCCTACCAAGTCCTGCAAACAAATTTCAAATGAAAATATTGAAAGTTAACTTGATTAATACCAAAAACCTTTGGCAGCAGCATTGCTAACACTCGATCCATTTCTCACTTTACCAACTCTGCGTTCTAGAGTGGTTTGAGGAACATGGAAGGATTGGGCAGCCATTTTATAGCCCATTCGAACATCACTTCCTGAATTGCATGCTCTTCTCATCCCAACTCTGACGAGTTGAAACACGTTCATATTTCGAAGGCATTGTGAAAGAATTGTGTATCTGTAATAATATCGAGGCTTATTATCTTTAAAATTATGAGCATTTTACAAACAGAAGTTATTATCGCCCCATAAGATGCTTATCAGGCAAAATGGATATTCCATTTTAGTAGACTGTTTGTTACCGCATTTTACCCGACAACCACATTTTTATTGATAATGCCATCATATGAATTATGCAAAAAAATTAAAAGATGCAATTGAGCGTTTAATAGAGTAGGTAATGAAAATAATACTATTTTCAAAGATGTAGCTACCTTGTAAAAAATCTACAACACTCACAAAAGGGCTTCCAGGTTTGGGAGACTCTAGGCTTTAAAGATAAGATCAACAGTAAGAAGATACTAACGTAAACAAAAATCATTTGATCTAATCGAATCTTTAAATACAATAAAATTATATAATTTTCGATTCATTAAACAAATTAGGCAATTAGAGCAGCAGTGTTAAGTTTGATTGTAAAACTTGTGAACCTTGAGGAAATTATGTGTATCTAATTTAAACCTTAGGGCGCGTACCGTAATTCACAAATAGCAACCAAATTCTCGGTTTTGTGTCCCGAATATAGCGAATTCCTGAAATTATGATATTTACAGGAACGCGGTTGCTGAAGTTTGGTTATTTTAGTTGTCACAAAACAACCTCGCTCATTTTACGATTTCTGATTTTCTATCCCCCACTGCGGAAACATAAACGCACACCATACCGCACCCTGTATCTATGATTTGTATTCACGTTACAAACAGCAACTTCTGGAATATTTATATTGTTTATAATCATAAAAAATTAATCATACAAATCCACATGGAAACCAACATGTGTTATCTTTAAAAGTGGTACTAAACCAAAAAAAAGAAAATTAACATACTTGAAAGTTTCTAAAGTTACACAAAGTTTCCGTAAATTTCTGAAATACTCGGCAATCGTTAATAACCGAAATAAACGCAACTAATCATTTGGTTACAATTTTATATTTACGGTACGCGCCCTTAAACTAAATTATAAATAAAACTACTATTTTTGTAACAGATATATAGATGGCTGTTTACTCAATTTACGTTGGTAAAATATAAATAAAAAATACTTTATCACAATTTAATAGCAATCATTCATCGAATCTAATATAAACTTCCATTTTGACATTACAGTCACATTAAATAAGCAATATTATGTCCACATTGTTTAATAAAACTACGTCTTCAAGGAGATCACTAAATTATAGTGCTGTTTAACATCTAATTCCAAAAAAAAATATGCTTCGATAACTAGCCCAAAGACAGAATAAATTAAAGAAAAAAATTAATTGGGAGGGTTAATGATTCGCAAAAAAATTAAATTCATATATACTTAAAAAGAATAATTATCGGCTAACATGAAAACAGATTTAATTTTAATAAGACAAAAATGGCAGCTAATAAAAGGAAAAGCTAGTACAGCCCAAAAACATTTTAGAAATTATTTATATAAGAAATATATTGATATCGACATTTACGTTTTTATTCCAGTCCAAGGAGAAAATGATGAGAGGCGTCAGAAGGGGCTGCGTCAGGCTAAAAGGAGCCGTAATAGGGATAGACGATGAAGACGACAGCACATTTACGATTACGGTGGATCACAAGACCTTTCATTTTCAAGCTCGCGACGCCGAAGAAAGAGAGAAGTGGGTGCGTGCCCTGGAGGAGACAATATTCCGACACGGAAGCCGGGTAAGTCCTCTCGACTTGATAGAATCGCTCTGAAAGATTACCTTATAGGTATAAAAAATGCATCTGGAAAGCCATCTTCTATCAATTTTATTTTCGACTCTTTCGATATAAATAAAAAAAAAAAAATAAGATGCTTTATAGTTTGCTATTTGTTATCTCTTTTCATTCTAATTTCCATAATGATTTTTTTGTATTACGATCGATTTTTTTCTACTTTATCCTTGTTTGTTTCATTAGATTACCTCCGTCTTTCTCTTCTATAATATCTATTGATGTTATTTCAATGTTGGCGTTCTTTCCTACGATATGCTTTGTATATATGTTTATTCCGTACCGTTGGCTCCGTTCCAATTTTCCAGTTATTTGTTTAATTGATTTTTAGTTTCTCTATTGATCTTGACCTAATTCTCTTTCGGTGTAATAGATGCGCAAATCTCACTGCTTGTACGAAAAAGAATGATTAATTAGTTAATTCAATACAAACCATAGTATTACCGGTTTATATTGGCCCAAAATAAAGTGGTGCTGAAGAAATTTGTTACTCTGTTCCATTAATAGAGATATGTTGGATGAGCGTTTTTGTTTTGGAATTAGAATAGCTGGTACTAATTTATGCGTGAACATTTTAATTATGTCCTCTTAAAATAATCTAGAGTTTATAGCAAACATTACACTCGCAAGAGGCAAAGGTGACATTAACAAAGCAGATTTCGTTAAATATTGTTGCACTAACAACAATTATAGGTAATCCACAACAGAAAAGTTGCGATTTTTTTTTGATCAGACTTAATCAGTGGCAATATGGATTAAAATTCAATCATTGAACAGAAGACTAATTTCTTCACTCAATGTTTCGCTACGAAAATTGGCCATCGCGATAAATATGGTAAGTCTTTAGAAAGACAATTTTTCTTCAGCAATAAACAGCGAAGAAACGAGATAAATTACAATAATAAAGCAAAAATAATAAAACAGCAAGAAATGACAACTAGCGCGATGACAGATACAAACAGAGAAACAGAAGTGTAGCCAACTCTCTACAGTAAATAGTATTAGTCTAATGACATTTTTTTCTACCACCTTTCAATTGATTACGGTGTATACATTTCTTAGTTTACGTCTCATTTGAAGTAATATCCTACCTACCCTGCCAATAACTATCAGGTTGATCCCTAAAGGCTTTTTTTAATTTCACTAGCCCTAGTTAATTAATATATAATCGCTTGCGTACATTGGCAATGGTAATCATTGTAATCATTGTTTTACCAAGACGTCAAAAAGTAATTTATAGTGTTTGTTTGACATATTACTGTTTTCATATCCTAATATAACAATATTTAATTGAAATACAATGCGGCATTAATTCGAAAAAACATGAAGGAAAATAGTAAGAGTTAACACATAAACATGATGATAACCCAAAATGGACATCTAGAAAAAAAAAATCCAAAAACCCGTAACTTTTTCCATGTATTCTAAATATTAAAAAAAAGAAAATAAATTTATAATATACAAACAGGGTTGAGAAAAATTATATGTTTTTAATCCCCTAACCAGGCAGTGGGTACGCCACTGTTTTTCTTTAACCGAACTCCATATTTTTTCTTGTTTCTGAAATATTGCAAAAAATGTGTTTTGGGGGGTAACTTTTAAATTACACCCCCTAAAACAAACACAGGACCCTATGTATGTATGTATGTATATATATATTGCAAGGGTGATATTACACTGCGACCTAAAAGATCTATTGTGTCACCTGTTCTTGCTGTTTTACAGCTGGATTTCCAATCCTATTCCTTTCAGAAAGTGTAGGATATCAGAAGGCCCCAGGTTAGGTAAGTCTCCCTCTTCGATTTCAACGTGCTCAGGTGGCAACACGCCTTGAGTTGCACAGTGCTACGCAATTTGAGAGGGGATGGATACCATCCTGTTCCCCAATCTGCTGCAGCCGTTTTGCTCCTCCCTTTGTTCCTTCCTTGTGAGGTACTCTCACTTTGGAAGTGGAACACTTCTTATGGAGGTTCTGCTCCAATTCCTGTTTTATAAGCGGTATCGTTCCGCTAATAAACGTCTTCCTCCATGGTTGATCACAGAGTAGCTAGGGAAGAAAGGTCCAGGCTAAATACAATTGGGTGCGCCAGGTGCCTCAGGTTGGACTATTAGACTAGTCTTCTATCCAGCCACGCATTCCATCAGCCTAGTCCGCCACTTAGGATTTAGGTTTTTGTTGTGGTTGTCTCCTCTCGGTCCGTGCAGTTAACCAAGACTCCCATCCTTTCGGGACCTGGTTTAACAGTTGGGCTTTCGGTAGCCGAAATGCAACATCTAGGATCGTTGTAGAACCCTGTGCAAGCCCTTAGCCACGACACGACAGCTCGGGCGAGGGGGAGTGGTTCACGACAACGGTCTTCATTCACCCTGCTCCGATTTTAAGCAGAGAGGACGAACTAGCGTCTTGAGCGAACCCTGGCAAGATGGCCTTTCCCCTATCCACCACCTCGGGGACGCGCCTGATAGGTACTCCCAAACTCCAGGAACACAGAACCCTAAAAAATGGGTGTCAAATATTTTTCGGTTTTCTACATTTCTATAAAATTTTATCAAAATCGGAGAGATGAACTTGCCTGCTTTTCTATGTTACTGCAACACGTTGTATATTGAAGTTATACCTAAAAATTCAAGTTGTTTATTGTTTATTGTCTTTTCAAATTTTTGGTGCCTAGAAATCCATACTCACTCAACTGTGTTTGATAAAGGCTTTTGACATTATTGATTCATACATCGATTTTATGATTTTCCCAGTAACTTATGTAAATTTTAATGTAGTAATTATTGCGGAATAAATCTCTATGGTTGTATAATTGTAATTAGGTCACATGTTCCTAATTACAAAATTCGTTATCTGAATTTGTTATTAATCAGTCGGCGACGTCACATAAGACAGGAAACCTTATTAGATTTTATCATATTTCCTTTTTGAACGGTTAGCAATACCTACTTATACATTTTTTTTGTTGTTATAGATTCTGAAACGTTTATACCTATAAAAAAATCTTTTTATCGTTAATCTCAAGTGAAACAGTATTTTTGCAGTAAATTAATGTACGAAAATAACGCGTCTGCAAATGTATGAGTCATGTAGAGTAGTAGTCATGTAGACGTAATTTGGAAAATACGTTTAGAAAAAGGCGATCTAAAAAAAAAATACTAATTTAATTGTAAAATTAGAAACCAATTTATGGAAAATGTAGAATGTGTTATAATGTTGCTAATTGTCATAAAGTTATTACACGTTACTTTTTATGCTCAACTTATTTTCTTTTACGTATATTTATGTCAGTAATTTAACTCTACAAAATTCTAAATTATATGACTATTTTTTTTCATTTGTTGCAGATGCGATGGGATACGTCTAAACCGTCTCCAACAATGAAGGATTTTGATCAGAAAGTATCAGAAGCTGACGCGTATCTGCAGTTGATGATAGATCAAACTAGGGTAAGAAAAGTTCTCTGTCAATTTCCTTCAAACATAGTGATTAAGAAGTTTATATGTTTTTAAATTATGGCTGAAGTAAGTAATTCAGCTTATGCAGTTATATTTTTCACAGTTCCCATTTGACAGAACTTTATTTGATTACTAAAAATAAGACAATTAACGAAAATCACAAAGAAAAAAAACACAGTAAAGGTATTTTGCTGAACAATCTGAATAGTGATTTTGACTATATATTTTTAGGTCGAACCATAGCTATTGCGGTGTTTATTTTTTAAACAGTTTCTTTTATGCCCGCGAAAATGTAGTTTATATACACCACAGAACAGCAATAAGGAAAAACGCGTCTTGTAGATTTCGTTGAAAACACCTGATGTCATGACTACGTCATAACAGCGCCCTCCGGGCCAAAGCACTGCCAAACATATAGTGCGTTCGGCATTCTTCTCCGAGCTGCTCTCTGACAACAATTTGACGTGAATAGGTAGTGCCTGCCCAATCACAAGTTGGCGTGTGCGCCAAATTTATGTTCCGGTGTCTCGGGAGCGACGAATAGTGTAATGGGCTGTAAATTTTGTCCCTTTTAATTTGTTTGCTATCACACGCACAGAATGTCCTTCCTCATGTAATGTGACAATAGTCGATCTCTTTTCTACACTACTTGGCTTTCCTTTCGGCATTTTTTAAATACTATTTTCACAAACATCACATTTGAACAACCTCATCCTAACTGGTTTACTGATAGAATAATTGAAAACAAGTACGATATTAATTGTGTTGCGTAGGCTTTCACGGCCGGAATCTACTATAAAAAAAATTTCCCAGCTGTTGAGCCGTGCTCTTGTGGAATTACTTTCATCACATCGACACTTTCCACAGCTCTCGTGATGTGTTGTTTTAACTCATCTAAATCATTAGGAAGCGGAGGGACGTAAACCAGGCCTTTTACAAATTCCCATAGAAAAAATCGCACGGTTTAAGATCGGGGCTCCTTGGTGGCCACCGTACGAGAACGCGCTTGTTGGCTGTTGCACGGCCTATCTAGCGCTGTGGACGTGTTTCGTCCAGATAATTTCTAACGAGACAGTGCCAGTGAGGAGGTGCTCCATCCTGTTGGAAGATGAAGTTCTCCCAGTTTTCATGCAGTTGAGGCATCAACCAATTGATCAGCATTTGGTGATATGTAGCTCCCGTTACTGTGTTTTCTTCAAAAAAGAAAGGAACATACACCTTTGTGCGAGATACAGCACAGAACACATTCACTTTTGGAGAATCACGCAAATGCTCCACCAGCACTCTCAGAGGTTCAGTCCCTCATATTCGGATGTTGCGTTTATTCACCTTGCCACTTATGTGGACCGTTGACTCGTCACTGAAAATTATCCGCTCGCAAAACTCATCTTCATTACGTTGCAGCATTTCATTGCAGCAATGTTGACGTTTAAGCTTGTCATCTTCACGTAGATGCTTTACCAACTGCAATCTGTAAGGCGTCAGTTTTAGTCGTTTACGTAAAATTTTCCACACAGTTGGTTGCGGAATTTGTTGTTCCAAACTTGCACGTCTTGTTGACTTTTTGTGGACTTCGTTGGTAAACAGCACTAACACGTTCCACTGTTTCTTTTGACACACCAGGTCTTCCCGGACTTTTTCCTTTACATAAACACTGTCGTTTCAAATTTATTGTACAATCGTAGATCGACTGTCTAGCAGGTGGTGGTTTTCCAATACGTGTCCGAAAATATCGTTGGACAACAGTTACGGAGTTCGTTTTGGCAAATTCAAGCACGCAATATGCTTTCTCAGTAGAGTTTGCAGCCATCGTAGCTATTATGCTTGCTCAGTACTACCAACTGTACTATTGAAACTTCTACAGTTCCTCAACCTGACAGCGCAAAATGACGCAATGTAAACATGCTTGTCAGCGTTCCTTTAAATATCGTTTTTAATGGTTTTATTACCTACTATTAGGTTACATTAAATTTTCTCTTTAATGAACTTATTCTAATGATGATTTCCGTCTTAAATACTTTTTTGTTATGCTTACTTTATTGTAGAGATTTTTACAATAATATTAAAAGTATTAAATATCGAAAAAAAATATTTTTTTATAATTATGCTAGTTCTAAATTCAATGGCCGCTAGTGTTTATGTGCAACAAGGAAGCAGGGCTTTTCAAGGATGAACAGGCCGTAACCGCTATTTTGTCATAGACCGGAACTGAAACGGGATCCATATTCGATTTTAAATTATGTTTAGGTATTGAACCGAAACCGCTAAAAGCTAAAACGGGTTCTTTTTTTCAGATTTCACGGTATTTATATTTTGATTAACTATTGTTATACAGTATGAGACAAAGAACAACCAGTGTAGCTAATAATTATTTTGATTATGTAGCGATAAAGAACAAATAGAATAGTAAATTGTGCAAGGAGACGATAAAGGCAAGGCATCAATTTCATTTGATTAACCACGCTACTGGGAATTCATAATATAAACAGCAAAGAAAAAGAAGCGGTTAATTTAACTGTAGTACTATAGTTTTTAAGGATTTTCGCCGATAAATGTTTGAAATTTTGCAATATATCGGTATGTTTTGCGTACTGTTTAGTTGTAATGTTATACGAGTGTAAAAAATATGTAAATAAATTGGTTCATCGTGTAAATAAGAAGAAATCTACAATTACCATATAAATACACATCATTGTGGGTAATCAACGATGTCTGTGGACACCAGACATGTATTTCTTTTTAATTGCTTGAAAAAGTGTTGTTCCGTGAATAAAGTAACTGAAGTTAAACTAAGAAGAAAGAAAGAATAAATCTTGATTAGTTAGTAGAGTGAGATTCAAGAAATTTGATTTACGCATGACCACGACAAAAATAAGGAATAAAGATTTGACATGTCAACAAGTGAAATTATAAAGTGTTACAGTGTGTACATGTAACAACAGTCGACAGATTCGAATTAATTTTAAAACAGATGCAAATCAACTTAACCATATTTATTGTAATATTTTACATAATATCTAGTAACTTTATCTTATTGTCATTTTTTTTTATTTTGACTTTCTAACAAAACTAAATTAAAATCATTTAATTTAAATTATTATACTCCAATTGTGAATACTATTTATACTACTATTTTATTATTGTTGTTTAATATCTTGTATAATATGGTCAATTAAATTTACCCTCAAGCAAGTTGTGATGGTATTTATTCAAAATATCATGTTGGTAGTCTAGTAGTTTATCCAATCATATTTTAGAAATGTTATAAAAGTAGAAAATGCAGAATGGTTGTACTCTTTGCAGTCACGTATAAAAAATATGACACTTTGCGGCAATTGATATCAGAATCACTGGCAGCAAGCACAATTTCATATTGTACATGCCATACAATCCTTAAAATAAGATCTACAAAATTTCCATACAATGCAAGTGTTCTTGCCCACTGATCACGTAACCCTGCTTTTTGGGCAGGATGAATCGCGACACGGTTTTGACAAATCCTTTTTCTCGGATGATGAATCTCATGGTTTCACTTATCTGGGTATTTAAATAAACAAACAATGCGCATCTGGTCTAGTGAAAATCCACATGAAATTCTTGGAACACATTCTCAAAAAATAGACGTTTAGCTTGCTGTTTCTCACAAACGGATATTGGTCCAATATTCTTTAATAATACCATAAATGCGAAACAATATCGTAATGCTCACAGACCTGATAGATTGCTAATAAACCGTATGCGCATCATTACCCCGCACCATCAACAGTTAGCCGGACATCTTCGAACACAGGCGTCATCATCACGCGTCATGCTTATACGTTGCCTTACGGTTAGTTAGTATCTTTCTTGGGAGTATTTGCGTTGAGATGTTTGTTAGTTGGTCAAATCACAGTAGCATACTGTGACCAATTCAGAAATGTGACTGGTGCGGTATATTACCTAACCTTGCAGTTTAATTATTTTGTTTATTTGCTTTTGTTTTGTTTTTTGCTTTTAGAGAGTATTTCTATAAATATGTATATTATTCATATTTCTATTATACGCGTAAGCCTTGTGTATAGCACTAATAATAAAAATACAAAGAAAATCAATAAGGAAAAAATTAAGTATAAACTAATATTATTTAATTATCTGTAAATTGGACAGCAAACACTCTTGTTGAGTTTTTACTGCTGAAGAAAACATAACATTACATTGTTACGGCATATTTAGATTCCAAAAAAAAATTGTTGTCAAAAAAACCAACAATTGTAGAACAGTCAACTACAATTTGTCGTGGGAATACGACTGGCTACAACTTATCTAAATTTCTATCACACGATTGTAGTTAACGGATTGTATTTCTATTAAATACAATATTGTTGTAAAAATTACTGAAAAATCTATTTCAAGCGTTGACATAATAGTGTGTATATTTTAGTTACAAATATTGTACGAAAAATCACCTGATTAGGAAGTAAAATTTAATATAAATTTTCTTACTATTTACTACACTTCTGTGTGAAAACATACAACAGTATTGTTTCAGATAACACTACAATTTTGTAGTAAAAAGTGCTGGGTGTTGTATCAATAATAACGCATTTAAATGCAAAGTTTTATTTATATATGAATAAATAATATAATATTAAAATATAACAGTGTGATAAACATATGACATGTAAATATATTTTTTATACATTATGCGAAAAAAAAAAAAAAAACTTCAACAACACACCATTTAGCAATCAGCAAATCAGCAATACTCGTGGTATGTTGTGCAGGCGCATATGACATGACTCTGATTTGGTGACCTAAACTGTGTTTACTTATAGAGTTCAGAAGATACCTGTACAATTAAAAAGTATTCCTTGAATTTGGCTTCAATTAGTTTTCGAACACCCAATACAAGAGAAGCTCCTTAATGTCATCTGAAGTTAAATTCTTGAAGCATTCTTCATTTACTTCGTTATCTAAAACAAAAATGAGTTAAAATTAGATAACACGAATGTGTTCTCTATCATAAGCGATTGGAAGTAGCGTAGAAATTATACTCTTAGTTATTCTTAAGAAGTATTGTTAGTAAAATTTGAACCATCACCCAGCAAGATATACAGCTACTAGTAGAAATATTTACTTATTGTTGGATTAAATTAAATTTATATCGTTTTCAGTTAAGACAAATATGTTTATATATTTTGCCGATATATGTCCCTACTTATGCCATGCTATAATATTAAACTTTCAATTTGTCTTACCTTTACACACATCCAGTAGTTTTTCCAGGTTCCACTGTTGCACTTTGATTACAACAAACTCCTCCATCACTCCGAAATTAGGTATATCTAATAGGTGCATAAACCACGTCAACAGCTCAAAATGCTCAAATGGCCGTGTAAACTATGATATAAATCGACTATCCGTTAAAAATTTGATGGCGCTGTACTCGAATAACGCCCTCTGATGACTGCAGTATCTCATTGTTAGCTTTTGCCATTCTAATTCGCCATTGGTGTATTTGAATTAGACCACTTATTTAGAAACAAAAATATCGAAAAAATAGGAAGTTTTGTGTAAAAAATTGCCACAATCTTGTGTACGTCTCGACACAAACATTGTTGAAAAAATGTCACAGTTGTGTGAAATTATACAACAAAAGTTTAACCACAATTTTAAAGTATTATTTGCGAAAACAACATGTATTAATTAACAAACATCAGGTTAACATAATTATGCTAATTACTGCCACAATATTTTCTCTACAATATTGTTGTATATTTTTTCAAGAGATTTTTTTCCGTGCACTCTCAAACAACTTTCATTTTAAATTTTATCTTACGTGTTTTTCTATATGGCGTTAAAAGGATACGTCTCTTCTTATTATTTTTATCAAAACCCTATAGATAGTGGATAGTAAGTTAAGAAATGGTTTTAGAACACTACTTGTGTTATCTTTGTTGATTGAAGTATGCACAAAAAGTTGATTGTGGATTTAGAAATAGTAATTATCTGTAGCTTTAAATTGCCCACAATTTTAACAAAACAAAACCAGTTTTAACATTAAAAATACACAGGTTAAAATCTAACATGATGGATGTTGTGCTAAAGTTTTTTAATGTCTCATTAACTTGATTTATTTGAATACAATACACGCTGTATTGACATCACCTATGATGTTCTGTGTGCCAGTATGGTGCATTTCAATTGATGGCAGTTTTGTGTTCAATATCAGCACTCTATTATCTCTATGGTAATGATCTATGACAACCATTTTTAAATCAATTACTTGGTGATGAACTCCGCGAGGGATATTTCTAGCAAGTTAAAGCAACTAGAGTTTTTACAAATCGTCCTCATATAATTGAAGAACTTACTAAAGCTTTCCGAAATGTCTGTGAGGAAATTGCACCACATAACTTCTAAAAAAACTGTTTTAATTGACCCAAGGACAGTATAATTTTTCTGAATTAAAAAAACTTGTGCTTTAATGGGTTGGTGAATTGGTAAAATTTTAATATAATCATATGAAGTTCAAAATGATGGATAATTGTTATAGAAATAAAACCAAAGCAAGTTTGTTCTATCCAATCTTTGTAATTAACTATTAAAAATATCTTCACACTACATTTTTACAATATTCATTAATATTGATTTCCTCACTCTGCTCAACGATACGTTGTTTTCAGCGGATGTAGTAGTTAATAGTCTTTCACGAGGGAGCATTAAAAATAATCCCTACAGTTTGATTCGCATGATTTTGATATATTCTCTGCAAATGATTAACAGTTTCGTTAATTAAATTTCTGTGTTGCTGAATTTATGACTGTTATAATTTGTCATCGTGCAACATTTCTATAAATAATTCTAATATAAAATGTCTGTGTGTTTTATTTGTTTTTTACACGCAAATTCGACAAATAAACGTTAAAGTATCTATTTACTTACATGTAAATTAATACCAAGTGGATTAGTTTTAAATAATTTTTTTATGACTAAACAAACATCAACCAATGCCATGGTTTTTCTGAATATCGTTTTACGTAATACCAAGGGAATTGTTATGCACACCGTGAAATGTGGAAAACAATTTTAAGAACTAACATTTGGACCTTTCGTGTTGACTATTTATTAACTGCTATCCAGTATGACTAATAGGACATAATGTGTAACAAAGCGATTTTTTTAAATATACATAATTAACCCAATGGAAAAGTCTTGCAAGAAAAATAAACTGTCATTTTTGCGACTTCTAACATGGTATTTCAATAATTGCTAATTGCCCATTTAGTTTATTTTTTTTCTTATTCTTAAACAGTTTTGTATTTATTCGGTAATAAACTAGAGACGTTAATTAATATTTTTCTTCATCCGTGACTTTTGTGTGTATTTCCTCGTATATACCTCTGGTCAAATATTACATTACCTTTCCCACAATCGTTAAATAAATAAGGTAAAAAAAAAAACCATAACATCTTACAGCATGAATGCCAATATCAATACGTGCAAACTTACAAATTTATTTTGTCCAACTTCGTCGGCGTTCTATTTGTTTAGGGTAAACGTCTAAAGCAAGCAATGTTAATCAAATGTGTTGTTTGATATTCAATGGAAGACGCACAAGAAATAAAAGACGAGTTAACACATTTAGAATCATGTCGAACTCGAAACCATTTTCACTTTTTTTTTTTTTTTGAATTTATTACTTAGTATAATGTATGAATAATAATAAAAACGGAAAGTTTAAAGTGATTAATGTGTTAAATAGTTATAGTTTTCAATCTAGTTCTGGGTAAAAATATATGTGGTTTATTTAAGTTAAATATAATGTTTTATTTATAATAAAGAGTTAGAATATAGTACTTGAACATGTTGATCAAATTTGAATAACATCCACAATTTGGTGAACACATGGCAGCAGGCATCCAAGGCATGCAATTGACCACTGAAGGAAAAATAGATTAATTTTAAAGTTTGTTTGTACTTGTAAACAAAAATGCATTAAATATTGAGTTAGTTAGTATGCATTTTATCTAGCTCTTATGTAAATAATATTATTTCGCATCATAATCTTGTTTTTAACATTCCTCTGTTATCATATAATCATTGAGAATACGTATATATGGCAACATAGTACAGTTTTTGGAGTATGCATGTGAGGGAAATGGGGACGAGACAATTTGATATCCTACAACAAATGTCTTTCGACGGTTTGCGAACCTCTTGGATAAACAAGTTCGTTAATATCATCAATCAATATAACGACACTAGTATTAATCATGATGACTTAATGTCGGCAATACGGTAACACTCTCCTACTTTGGCTTGATGATGAGATCATATGTTGCTTTGATGCTGATGCTAATAGAGTTTTTTTTGTCTCAAAGAATGAAAAACATGCGAATCGTTGGTCTTATCCCATATGAACTATTGTGGCACTCTATATGATTCTTGTTTTGGTGTTAGATGTTGTTCGCGTTGTCGGAGTTTAGGTGGTTGAATATGAAACATCGTAGGCTCTTACACGCGCCCGCTCTGTACTCTATTACCAGCGCGCGGACAATTTCGGGCGAACTGGCATGACATCATCTTGCCTGGACTTGCCCTGTGTCAGTACAACGTGTACATACGTTGTCATATTGTATTGAAATTTTGTAAGTTTCACTTCGACAAATATTGACAACGCTTTGTCAACAGAATATGGTACAACACATGTAATGTCTTTTAATACATTTGCAGCATAGACATGGAAAATCAACTATTACAGCTACTTTATCCATGTATACTTACGTTATTCAGGAATTAGAGAAAAAAAAGTGCCGGTGGGTATCTTTGCGATTTATGCAAAACATTCAACTGTGTTCAGCATGGTCTTTTGTTGGACAAGTTGGAGTTGCTTGGGGTGCGAGGTGTCGCTCTTAAGTGGTTTGCCTCTTACTTGGCTGACAGAAGACAGTTTGTTAGAATCTCTGTGTCAGAACAAAATAGAAGACAGGTGTTTCAGTCGAATTCCCTTGCTGTTACTGTGGGAGTGCTCCAGGAAGGAGTCTTATCACCCTTGCTGTTCACCTTGTTTATCATGAGGGTTAACTTATAGAGGGTCATTTTTTGACCATTTATGCTAATGATACGGACTGTTTTGTAAGTGATGATGATAAAAAATAGAGAATTCCACAAATCAATACTGAGTCGACTTAATGATTGGTGTGTTGGTAATAAACTCTTTCTTAATACTTTAAAACCAATTATGTTGTATTTTCTATCAAGACCTCAATCGTTAACACAAGAATTTCACCCTACAATTGGTTGATTTCTACCATAGAAAAACAAACAAAATATTGAAATCGTTAGGCATTGTTTTCTCTGGAGATTTAAAGTGGAAACAACATATAGAATTTATAACTTCAGCCATAAGTAAATCTATCTTTTAAACTTCGCGCACTTGAAAAGTGTAATTAGCACGCCAAATTTTTAAATTAATTTATATACAACTGATATTGAATCACGAATAAGGTATGGCATTATAATGTGGGGTTCCAGTAGAGATATTCAAAAAATTCTCCTCGTTCAGAAGAGAGCTCCTCGAGTGAATCGTTGGAGCAGCGCCACGGACATCGTGTAGGAGTTTTTAAGGAGCTTCATGTGTTGAAGTGGTAGCACTTTTATATTTCTTGAAGTGGGAATCTTTGTACTATAAATATAAAGATCAACTTATT
>RXPK01004394.1:0-40730 GCA_004143645.1 Protaetia brevitarsis
GAAAATCTAACATCGATTGATATTAGGTTTGGTATACTATTCTTAATATTTTTAACGTATTAGCATTCTTGCAAAAGAATTGCTGAAATATGCCTAAATGCCAAGTTTCAAACAAATAAAATGAGTTTTTTCCTACAAAACACCTTACATTATTACTTACCCTATCTAAAATTTATGTTCAGATATCTAACATTCTAGTTTTTTACTAATAAGTCTTTTTATCATGGAAACGTAATTATTATAGTATATTAGGAAGCCTGATATTGCTAACAAATAAGTGATATCCTTTGTTGGTAATTTGCCAATTGCCAGTGATAAACCCTATGCAGTATTAACCAAGTCATATCTTTATATAGTAATCCTTATGCTGTCAAACCCTTCACAATTTTCTTCTATAAATAAATTGTAAATCGAAAGAAATCAGAAAAAACATTGAAATAACATATCAAATAACATTTAGACTTATTCTACATTCATGAAGAATGTAACAATGCATTACGATACCTTTACACTTATTTTTTTTTAATTGGTAACTATTTCGATGTATTTAATAAGCAGACAAAACAAATATTAATATTTAATTTTGCTATCGCATAATAATTATGGCTTATTAATATTTTATTAATTACCAATTACATAAATTTGCTAAATAATTGGAAAATCTTTCAATGATAAATATGTCAGTATGGAAACAAACAATGCAAAAAAGTGATAACCATCATTCTAAAAAATAATATACAGAGTGTACAGCAAAACATTTTTTTATTTACTCGAAACTTGGAAATTAGTCATACTTTAGGCAATAAATGCTAATATCTCAAAAACTATCAAAAATAGGTATACCAAACCCTAACGTCAATTCATGTAGATTTTCACCCTGCATTCAATGCTGTAGTAAAAAAATACCTGTTCTATTTGAAATAAAAAAAAATTGTTGGTTTAAAAGTATCCACATTGGAGATGCGTTTTTGAACAGCCTGTACGTGATTCGGTCATATTCCATAACACTTTCTACCTACGTCTTTGTACTTACCATCACATTAGTAGAAACTACTAAATATCCAATACTTCATCAGCTTATTTAATTTCACTTGAACAGTGCAATCGTCAAAAATCAACAAAATTGCAAATATCTCAAAAACGGTTGAGTTCAGGGATAGGGAACCTTCATGTAAACTAATTGCAAATGACTCGATACATTCATTGTACCGGTAAAAATTGTACCATTCCTTTTAAAAATAAGAAAGTTAATATCAACACCCTGTATACCGAAAGTGCTATAAAGTTGAAAATATTTTCCTTAAATAGACCACAGTGGGCCATTACTACACTGCAAGTTTCAAAATCAAATTCCTGCTAGAAGTTCAAAGAAATCTAATGACCCAGTTCGGTGGGACACCCTGTATATTTGTCTTTTTCAACTGCTAAAACTTTGCTTTGTTAATAATATAATTAATAAGTTGCACTTTTTTTATTTTTAAAACATTATGCTAAATAACAGCATTGTTTTTTGTCAAAATAATACAATTTAAAGTGAATACTTAAAAAATAACATTGCAAACAATTTTTAAATGGTTGTGGAAAACTAAAATTGTTTTTTGTTGAGCATGCAGTATAAATAACTCTAGTTTATTTTCTTGAATAAATACCCACGTGGCTTTTATTTTGCAGTCAGATACACACTATAGACCTATTAATGAGCTAGATAAAGCCATTTTCAGAAAATGTCTTTATTTTACCTTAGGATTAGAGTCGCCATAAAGGCCTATTTTATCATGACCATCTCCCATATATTGTGTTATTCCTGCCCTAGTAGATGCTTTAGAATGTTGCTTCCTCAATTAGAAGCCAAAAGTATTTGTTCCAGAGCTTCTAAACGGAGTAATAGATACATCTCCACCTTACCGAGCCATTGCATTGCACAGAATATGTTTGTTCGACTTGCAAAATCAGTAAATAACAACTCCGCCAAGTTGTGGTGTGCATATTTTTAGCCTAGAGTGTCAGTTCGTCCCTACTTCATCTCATACAATTTTCCTGCCTTTACAATTTTTTTATAAAATCAAGCCTTAGTTGTATTTAGGCACCTCTTTTCGTGTGTTTGCTCTGAAGACTTTTGCTTCGCCTATTTGGGGACTTGTTACGTGTATTCATTCGTTGATTGACTTTGTTTTTTGATATTGGTAAGACTGAAAAACAGTTCAATCAATTTCTTTGACGAACCACGTCTGGCTCATACATATTTGTCACTCCACTCCCTCACTTTGATATATGATATTAGCAAAAACAATAGCCCATTTTTCCTTTTTGGATATTATTTAATTCTGGGCTTTTCTGGCAGTTCCAAAACCAGATTAGATCGACCATTGCAAAATTAATCACTGTAAGTCAGACCCTTCTATTTACTCTCTACGGCAATTATCTTGCCAAACGTCTCTATAACTAAATATAACACTGCAGTAAAAACCAAGGCGATTGGCGTAACTTCTGGTTACATGCATGTCAACTACTTTCCTTAAACTTATTTACTTAGCGATATTCATATTATAGAAGTGTCTTTTCATAATTCAAGAAGAAATCTCTCCTTTTGACATTATAAGCTTAATTTTAATAAGACATCTTTTAAATGCGAGCTTTCTCTAAAATTGTGAAGTTACCGTCAAGACTTTTCCTCGGAAATTTTAAATTAAAAAAAAATATGGTTTATCTGTATTTATTTAGATCATTTTCTTTTCCTATTTGTTGAATGTACTCTCAAGTTATTTAAAATCAATCTACTTTCGCGCCTTTGAGTTGTGTACAACCAAGCAACTCCATTGCTCTTAATAATATATATGCTATCCCATCCAATCACATGACTTCCATCAGGCTTATTGGAAAGTCTGTCTACACTCACTCTAAACTGGCAGCCCCACGTTACAGTACATCTAACGCTAATTACATTGATGCCTGTAGATAGTTAGCTCCGGGTAAACAATCAGATTAATCATGTCCATTTAGGCTAATTATTGATGCACGAAGATTATTAGCACACTGTTTATTACAGTATGTCATTAATTTAACATGGGGATCAGCTAGGAACTTCTAAACTTTTCTAAAATTAGCATTATTACCCAAATAGTATAAATAATGATATTCAAGAAATACTTTGACCACTATTTTGGGCACAACTTATTATATCAATAACAATAATAAGGACATAATGTAACTGCAAATAATCGATATAAAATAAAATATCCTGATTAGATTCGCGTTACGTCTTCCTTCCAGGTGAAAAAGTAAAATATAAGCTTGAGAGCATTGTATACAGAAATGGGGTAGTTAGGGCGGTACCATAACTACCGAACACTACTCCTTTCTTCGAAACTCAAAGTCCATTAACGTTTATATCCGAAAAGGTGTCCATTTATTTCCTATTATTGCCACTTGTCGTGATAGGTTGCCACACCGGGTTGTACTTTATCGAGGCTTAAAGTGCTTTTAGGAATCCTTTTAAGGGTATCATTTAGCCGCTTGTTCAATTATTCTATTATAGACCTTTATGTTTAAATGTCTACTACATATTACAAACACTTATATTTGCTTTTACTTCGATGAACACTGACAAGGGAACTCGCCAATATTTGTCCCAGTTCTGTAGCGACCTTCTTGGAGTACTTCTGTAAAGCATTAAGCCATAGATGGCCAGATGTTAATTTTTTGGGGCCAATATAGTTTTACATTTCACATAAGTGCTAAATACGCGACTAGCTTGCAACGTAATAGTAAAGGCCCCTGGCGTGTAAGCCATCTAGGTACAGTGCGTTCGAATCAGGCAGCGAAATGTTTTCTTTTATGCTTTATTCATTTCAAATTATATATATATAGAGAAGGTGCAAAAGAATGGAGACTGTTGTAATATTTTTTTTAGATAGGTATAATGCGAAAGTAAAAATCAGTAATTAGTAACATTGAAATTTATTTTAGTTGATTACACTGTATAATAATTGGATTACTGTTAATTCAATTTCGTTTAAGTACAAGTTAAGAGCTAATGGTATATTTATTTTATGTATATTTTTCTAGAACTAGACTTTAGTTTTTTCACTCTTCTTAGACTACTTTTTCATCTTTTGATTTTCCTCCTTCTTGTATTTTTGCTTCCAAATTCACTCATTTATTAATTGTGACTTTGCAAAGTCTCCTCAATCCCATAAACTTAATTTATAATCTTATACTACGTATCTCTGCTAAACTTGAAAAATATTAATTTTCCCTTTCCATTCAACACCATTAGTTATTGGTCTCCTCGTGCCTTCGACAAGTCTTCTCCGAACATCAATATCCTCAAAAAGTTAATTGAAATAAATAAGCACTTTGACTTGTTGGGGCGCAGTTTTGGTTGACGGCAAATTCATTACAGCGAAATTTCTAATTTCTAAGTCTGTTACAAGACCACATCATTCCGTCAATTGAGATGGAAAATGTTGATGAATCTTAATTCTAAGTGGATGGGGCTTTGGCACATTCCATTAATGCCGTCGGGAAATCTTTAGAATACATTCGAAAGGCGATGGATTGGCAGATTTGACCCGATGAGAGATCATCCGATTTGTCTCAAACGATTACTTTTTCTGGGGTCACCTAAAAATCAAAGTACACAATAAGAAACAAATATATAACTTGGCCAAACTGAAAGGGTCTGCATTCTTTTCTAGACCGTCTTGCTTATAGCCTTGAAAGACAAGTTGGTCACTTTGAATATGCTGTGTTCGATTATGCAGGTTTTTGTACATTTGTGCTGTCTGGCATATTTCCCCCAATTAATAAGTGTACTTCCTTCATCCGGACTCTATTTACTATTTCCAGCAATGCCTTCCTATTTTTCTATTTCTCATTAATGCTTAACCAGCATGGATCAGTGTATGTGATTTTCCTGAGTAATGAGGTTCCATTTGAGATATTGGAATATATTCCCATAGTAAAGAAGCAACTACCTTGGCACAAATTTCCAGCAATGTAATTTTGCATTCACGCAAAACCGAATTTCCAAAATAGTTGTTGTTAATGATCAAGGTATAGTTGTGTACACATATGTTTATATATTAAAGTCTCTTGCCTGATATTATTTCACGTAACTTTCACGGAGACTCGTTGCACCACATACCGCTGGTGCAGCGACCGATAACTTAACAAATTAATTATACGTGTCGCGGCGCAAGTTTGTCCATAAATTTCGCCCGTTGGCCGCGTTTCTTGGCTATTAGGTCAGTGAATTGCCGTAGACGACTTTACGTGCAGCTAATGCAGTGTGGTAACATTAATTAATATCAGAGAGACGGGACAGCGTCTACAGCATGCCTGATTTTTACGCCGTCCAGATGATGCACGAGCTTTGTCTAGCCCCGAGTTCGGATTATATGGAGCTAATTCCTTTGGTGGATCATTAGATGGGGCGCGCTGTAATTATTATGGAAACTTGCCCGTCGACATATTGTGCGGCGTAAGCAGAACCTAACGAGAAACCGGGATGCGCCTACTAGGGAGAGCATATGTTCCTGCGTGTATAATTATGGAAGGATAAAATACGCAATTATGCAGTAAAATTGATTCGACTGGTATAATAAAACTCAAGCTAGGTATATTTACCTATGATTAACAATGTATGCGCTAATAACCTTCATAACAAAAAATGCAAAGCTAAGGTTCCTACCAGAAATATATTCAATATTCTGTTTTTTTTTTGACATTAGTATAAAAAATTTGGCAAATCTTGTTACAGCTGTATATTATATTTATACATTTGCAAACAATTAGCCTACATATGCGCGTTCTATTATAACACCATACAATGACAAAAATGTTCTTTAAAGTCGGTTCTACACGTTCATATTATGCCATAACAAGAAACAGTAATAAAAAGTTCCTTTAAAACCGTTTTCTTTCGTCTTCGAAACAATTATAGAGAGCTGAAACTTTACGCAGGTACTTTATCTTGATAAAGAACCACTTTTGTGTTAGTTTTTAATTCGATACTTCGAGAGCATTTTTTGTTAACGACATGAAAATTTTGATTTTCCGGAATTATTATAGAAACCAGTAAAAATCGGTATAAGGAAGCCTAATATGTATTGATGCAAAGTACAGTTCTGTGTTATTTCTAGTTATAATATGCAGAGTGTTCCATCAAAAAATCGCGAAAAAGAGTCATTCTGAAAACGGTAAAGTCAGTAGTTTCTTGGTGACTACCTTGTCATTTGATGATAAAAGTAATTTACTGACATCTTGACCTAATCTAAGCCAATTCGCGTTCATTGAAAAGATTAAAAACATTGAACTTACTGACAATGAAGTTTTAGTTTCATTTGATGTGAGCTCACTGTTTCCCAGCGCCCCCGTTGATATCACTTTGACTTATTTAGAAGATTTCTTGAAAGGTAATCAATTGGGCAGTAATAAGTTGATAGTTTCATTTCTTTGGCGAAGCTCTGCATGAAACAAAATTTCTTTCAATCAACGTACCTTTTACCACACAACCGAAGGAGCAGCAATGGTAACAGCTTATCTCCTTCATAGCTAACCTCTTTATGGGAAAATTTGAAACCGAATTTCAGAATGCTTTGGCGTATTTTCCACGAGTTTGGGTTAGATACGTCGATGACATTTTTTGTGTTTTTAATACTAGTAAGTGCTCAATTAGAGATTTTCTTGAACAACTAAATTCAAAATTTCCTTCCATTAAGTTTACCCATGAAGAGGAAACAAACATGGGATTGCTTTTCTCGATATGTTAGTAATAAGAAATAAAAATAGATTAGAAATAGACATATATAGAAAGCTCACTACTAATAACAGATTTATTTCAGAAGATTCAAACCATTCATGGAAAAACAAACTAGTAGCTATTAACTTTTTGGTACATCGCTTACTTAATATACATATAATAAAGAACTTAAAGAAATTATTAAAATCGCTGCATTTAATAGATTCTCAGAAGATGTTGTATATAATACCATTAGAAAACATAAAAACAAAATAAGAATTAAAAATGTGAGTACTTTAGAAATTAGTGGCAGGAAAAATACGAAATTTTAGAAATTTTTGTTAAATTACCATTTTATCCAAATTACACGAAAGGTCTACAAAAAATTTTCTCTAAATTCAATCTTGACATAGTTACTGCTTCAATAATAATAGTTTAAAAATATTTTAGTAACCCTAAAGATCAAGTAGATAATTTAGTATTTATAAATATCTTGTAAAGATTGATCATGTATATATTGGGCAAACTAAAGATTCAATTAAAACGCGTTACAAGGAGCATTTGGCTCATCTTAAATTATAGAAGGTTGACAATCCAGTGTAGCTCTACATATGCTCGAAAAAACCATAAAGTTGACAATATAAAGTTAGTTAAAAACGTAAACAACTATGTGCAATTAAATTGTTTTGAAGGTATGGAAATATATAAAAACAAACATATTTTAATGAATTCAGATTTATGACCATTAAATTCTCGTCTTTACGGTTTATTAAGTAGTAGATTAAACGGAGTTAGGATTAGTGACTAGTTAAGCATGACGGTAGTTAGCCATGACCGTGATCATTGTACCATGAACTTTTTTAGGTATAAATCAGGGTAGTTTTAGTATAGTTATTCAGTTCAGTGTATCTGCTGATGATGATAGCTTTGCTATCGAAACGTACGTCCAGTTTAGTGCAGTTTGTGGTGAGGGGTCTAGAGGAAGTTTACAGTAGGAATTTTTCTTTAGAATAGATGATTTTTCAATCTTTAATGAGAAGCAGTTGTAACTCAAAAACTACAAAAGAATTTGCATGCATAATTTGGAGAAAAATGGAATATGACTAGAGAACATTCATATACAGGGGTTCTAGTTAAAACAATAAATTTAACGTGGCATCTCTCTTTATGAAAACCAGTAATCACAATAAATTTTCCTAAGAGGTACACAATTAACATATATTACGTTCCCCAGAATGTTAGAATTGTTACCGGAGTCATTTTTTTTAAATGGGAGTATTCGTTAAAGTAAATTATTTCTGTGAAATTTCAAATTGATTGGTTAAAAGAAACGGAATATAAAGATACTTGTTTCTATTTGAAACGGCGCTATCGAGTTGTAGGGGACTGAAATATTGCACAGATTACACTACCTCCATAAAGCGCAACTTTTGTGTAAGTTTTCAATTCGATCTCATGGGGGCAGTTTTCAGCCACTTATTCTTTACAAACACCCCAATAACCTGAACGGTGAAGACGGTTATCTCCTGCATAACACCTGCAAGTGTAATAGATCTATTACCCAATTTGAGTTTGAACACTGATTCTTATTTCTACTAGGCATCCAGGCGCTTCCCACCACTTTTAAATGTAGAAACCCTAGCGACATCTGGTTTCGCATCCAAAATGTAACTTTTTAAGCACAACACTTTTCCTGTAAACATGTTAAGTCTACTTGCATATAGTCACTGCCCTTGCCATACTATAAATTGTTTATAGTACACTTTTCTGATTGTTAGAATTCGTTATACGGATGCTGTAACACGATAACGTAGTACGATAACAATAAACGAATCGTAACTTGCAAAGATTTCCATCGCATCCTATTCCTTTCATTTCACTTCGTGCGGCGAACTAATAACGTCCGACCTCTGCGAAGGGAATTCGAAGTTTTGCTTTCGCCGTTCAACGAACCGGAAGCGAACGACGATAAGTTGTCTCGTGTTTTATCAATTAAACGACAGCCGATCACAAGCGGACCGTGGGGGCAAATAGTTAATCGTCTGTGATCTGCATCGGCCGCCGTTAAACGCTTTTCTATTTCATTTAGCGGCTGATCGGAATTAATTGTCGGTTGTTTAACAAATTGCCGGACGACGGAGCGGTTTCGAACGAATCAATCGGAAATGTTATGGTGATCCTTCGGCTTTCGCGTAATCGAACCCGCCGGTGGATCAAACAAGTCCCAGAGTTCGTGCTGTGGCCTTTTTGTGTTGTGTCTCGTATCAAATAGTGTACGTTCTATTAAACGATAATTGCCTATGTTAAATATCGAAGTGATTTTTGTGCAATTGTCAATAGAGGATTATATTCAATCGAACGTATGGTTCCAAGTACAGGTCTCCCACCGAACACTAGTCTTAATTGGGCTCTATTTTTGATTGTAGGGAAAATATTTTATACAAAATTAGAGAAATCAATGCTGTATAACTAAAATATTTTTGACTATTATAAGGTGTTCCAAAAGTGGCCGACGCATACGTATTCTTTATTTTAATTGACCACTCTATATATTACATATTCCATTTTTTAAATTCACGAGAAAAATTACCTCACGTTTATATAACTACTGTATGTCTATTTGTAATACAACGTTGTTATTTTGTAAAAAATGCTCTGCTGTGCAAGCTTTCGATTAAGGCGCGTAATTTGTATATGCATTTTTTTTAGATATTCATTATTTTAAATATCGTTGACAACAGTGAAACCATAATCGATATAATTATACACGAGTGATCACTATAGTCATGAACATTTGTTTACTTTACCCCAAGGTAGTTTGATTTTTTTCCAATTGCAAATTAAATTCTGTAGATATTTAATTTTTAAATAGAATCCGATGAATTTTCAATTATTTTCAGCTTTGTAGCTTAAATATATAAACGCAATATAATAAATGAAGGGAAATTAGTAACATACATTAGCATCAAATCATAAAATTCAAAACTGATAATACGATTTTGAAAATAGAAAGATCTACTTTTGGAACACTCTATATTTTTAGGTTATGCACCATTGCATTTTGTAAAACTTTTGTATAAAAGACTTTTTCCTAAAATCAAAAATAGAACTATAATTAATGACCCAGTCTTCGATGGGACACTTGTACAGTAAAATCTACACACTTCTTATGACGCCACGGTTTCACTTACCAAATTATAAGTTTCGGCCACTTTTATAACTAAAGTGGTTCTTAAGGCTTTAACAATGAATGAAAAAATCCAAATTTCCAACAATCCTAGGTATTTGGAAAAGACAACAGTGCCCATGATACTCAAGAAAAAAAAATAATTTTGCAATCCCGTGGAATTGTGAAACAAAGAAAAAGGTTTCGCTAACCCATCCAAAAAAAGTTGGTGAAGCCTTATTGCAATGGTTGATGTTTTAGAGCAGCGCGGTTACTACAATAAGCGGGTCAATTCTCCAGGCAAAGGTTGAAAAGTCTGGGAAATTTGTTTAATGTGTCTAGATTTTGTTGGTTATATAGATTCAAAAAGCGACACAATATAAGTTCCAGTAAAATCCATGGAGAAGCTGCAAGTGTGAATATGGATTGAGTTACATTAAAATTAGTTCCATTTTTTATGAATGATGTGGGTGACGATGTTTGAAATGATAAGGAACTTGGCTTTTTTAAAAAACTTACTCCATATCGTAGAATGAACTTTAGAGGTGCAAAATGTGTTGGGGGCGTACCTTTTAATAAAAAACTGGCAGTTCGTGTGCTCACAAATACGACTGAAACTGCAAAACGCAAACTTCTAGTTATTCTCAGATTTAACAGACGCAGGTGTCTTAAAAATGTAAAAAAATGCTAATTAAATGACGCTGATAAGTAAATGAAGATTATAGGACAAAAATTTGTTAAAAGAACAATTGATAAGCGAGAACATGCCCATATTATTGCTTGCTAACACTGCTCTGCTCATCCACATTTTACGAACCTGAAACGTATCAAACTAAAATTTTTCCCACCGAATTTTACATCTGTTTTGTAACCGACAGATCATTGAAAAAGCATATCATGAAATAAATTTGCTCAGTACTATTGAAATGGTTTCAGCAACAGATTATTCAAAAAACAATTAGGAATTGTTTTAAACTTGCATATATCTCCTTTTGTGAGTTCCTAAGAGGAAGATGCTTACTTCTCAACCGGAGGCTTAGTAAATAAGTTGAGGAGGATGAGGACAGCTTCCTCTTAAGTGTGTGGTTAATTAAAAATAATTTCAACTTGAAACAATGTAATCAAACTATAATAGACGTCTTCGTTGAGGTGAATAACAACAAATATCCTACAGATATGGAAATTATTATTTGCTTGATACTACTGAAATGATTTCGAAAATATGGCAATAGATTATTCAAAAACAATTAGGAATTGTTTTAAACTTGGAACTTACAAAGGGAGAAACATCCCTTTGTAAGTTCCATTGGGAAAATGACCTTCTTCTCAACCGGTAGGTGGCTTATTAAATAAGCTAAGAGATATAGATAGCTATAGATGAAGACAACTTGCTCTTAGGTGTTTGGTTAACCCAAAATATTTTGAGTTGGAACAATTCAATTCGATTACAATATATACTTTTGGCCGGTAATGTATACGTATGTACATAACAGGGTTAAACATGTTACGGGTATTGTGCCGAGCATACGTATTCCATTTATGCGAGCTGAAAGATCACCTGTACAGATTAAAATACCCACCAAGAAAAAGTCTTAAATGCAATTAATTTAGGCGAACGGTAATAAATTTATACAATCGTCTAATTAAAGTTAATGACATGGTGTAGATAGAAACACCTACTGTATATATATGCATACATATACATGCTCTATAGGGCGTATCTATCGCTAAACGTTCCGATATGTGTGAGACCCCGAGACACTGCGTCACACGTTCTTTTAGACCTTCCGATAACGTTGCATGATATTTAACAATTGGCGAGGACCTCGACTCGAGATTTAATTACGTGCCGATAGATGTCGCGACGGAATGCGGGACCGCGACGTTTCTTTCCCTCGCAAAATGCCCGCTCATTAACGGTCGCGAGATTCAGCTATTGGTCAACCAATTAAAACCTCTGTGCCGAGCAATCTGCATGTGTGCGAGACTTTATGAAAATGCATTTTCCGCGTTTACGTCCCTAATTTTTCTTTTGCGCGCTCTTCTCCGGTACATGCTGTACCGTGAATTTAAATCCGAAATACTAAAACTAGTTTTTATATCTGGCAATTCTGTTCGTTAGTTCAGTTTTTCGTGCCTGTGATGCAACGGCGGACCTGAATTAGTCGACTGATTACAATTCCGGAAATACTCGTGCAGACGTTTTGATCTGGTGCCTTCATTCATTCTATTTCGTAATGTATTTGGCTTTTGCTGTTCAACTAAGCGAAAGCCATTGCAATAAATTTTGGTAAAACAACAACTTCCTGTACATCAATTTCTCGTTAAAACCATGTTTTTTTTATTATTACGATTGACGTATCATACGTTTTGTTGCCTACAAACAAGATAGTGAAATAGTTGCTAGCGTAGTTGCCCCTCGTTGGGCGCGAAGCGGATATATTTACTGTTTCGGCTTTAGCTTAGTGACAAAATGCTAACATTTATGTAAGGGATAGAAATATTGATGACTCTAAGACTGCTTAAAGCGTCGTCGGGGTGGTGGGATTTCGAGTTTGCAATGGATCGTCCCAATCGAACAAAACCGATCATGATCCGCCTGAGCTTGTTTTGAAATGCCTGGCACTTCAACGTAGCGAGACCTCTAAGCGAAAATGTAAATCTGGAAATACCTTAGGATCGCGGTGTAATGAACTACTTCTTAACTAGGTAGAGCGGATTTGTCTGCGCTTTGGGTAAGCGTTGGCAGCCAAAACCGAGTTCTGAGACAGGTGTATTATTTGTGTTGGTAGTTGGATAGTATTTTTACTTTAATTTGTGTTTAAATAAATTTTCAAGGCTGAAAATTCTGGATAACAATTAATAAGGATTATGCATTAGATAAAATTGTCTATTTTGAGGTTAGCAATTAAACCATCTAAAACTACTTTTTTACTAATGCCAGTATCAATTTTATCTTTTCATTTCGTTTTAAAACTTTTTGCACATATCTGTTATCCTTCATATCGATCTAAATCAGAAACACTTAAAGTATATGGAACAATAGTAGTTCGCTACCAAAAACATACGTAAACTTGCTACTAGCAAATGCTTCTAATGACAAAAGAAAACAGATGGCGTTAAGAAAGGAAAGAGATAGAAATAACATTTGAAGTTGTTGAACATTACACCTTCGTTCTGTGGTCCACATACATAACTTAAATGGAAGTTTAAAAGTGCTATTGTGTTAATAGAAAAATGAAATTACTACGTCATGTTATTTAACCATTAGCTGGGCTGGTGGCTTAGATCGTGCGCCTCTAGATAGCGAAAAATGTTATTTAGTTGTGAGCGAACTGTGAAAAAGAGTAAGTAAAAAGAAGTGAAAAAAATACTGTGTAAGATGTTCTAGAAGGACCATCTAGGTCTATCATGGGTTCTCGTTGTGATATACAGTGTGTGTAAACATTATGCAAAAGTTATAATCAAAGTTGTAACATTCTTCGTTTGATTTTGAATAGAATTAATGGTAAACTATTGTATAATAGATATTCATACATTTTTAGGAACCATTTGAATGAAATACATTTTTGTCAACGCTGTACTCGCATACTGGAACAGTACCTTTCCAATAGGTATTTCCTAAACTTCAACCTTCGAAAAAAATTTCCTCATCTTTAACAGTGCCAGAGACGTATTCGTAGCAAACTACAATATTTTGACATTTTAACCGTTGATTCTATAATCTGGAAGTTTAAGAAAAACTAAATACAACAATAGTATAGAGTGCAGCAATACTAAGTCCGTCATTCATTACTCTAGCTGCATTCTAGGTAGCAATTTGACAGTTTGTAATATAGTATTAATTTTTTTTTGTCGTAACCTTTCGTCCAGAATATATTACGTTCCTGAAATATCAAATTTTTATCTAGAATATAGCCGGAGTAATAAAAGAAGGACTACTATTGCTGCGTCCTACTATTGCTTGTATAGTACCTTCTATTCAGTTTTGCTATCCTATTGGATCAAATTTTCATATGCTAGAGTAGAGCAGCAAATTTGACGAAAGTTTGGTGTTTGTGCTCGGAGAGATGACCCCCTTACTGAGGGTCTCAAAAATATTTTTTTTGACTAGTTCAAATTGTCACAGCCGAGTCATTTTTTTTTAAAATGGGAGTACTGGTTGAACAAATTATTTTTATAGAACTTCAAAACGATTGGCTAAAGAGAGACAAGTACTTTGGGGATTCTATTAATTATTTTGTATGGGTCTTCAATTCGATACCATTGGGGGCACTTCTCAGTAGCTTATCCTGGTATACTCCCTTTGAGACGAAACAATGATAGTCAGGTTATGGCCAAAATTTAATTAACCACGAAAGTATTTATTTCGAGACTGATAACACTCATTCACCTCTTGGAATCACTAAGCCGACAATAATAATTGTTCGTGGAAATTGCAAAGGCACGAACCGCAAATAACTTCACGGAACTCGAACGACAAACTTAATAACCGAAACAATAGGTGAGATGGCGACACCGGACGAGACGGGAAGGTATTTAACTCTTTTGGGAAGCGAAAAATCCCGACGAAATTAGGCGAAATTCCCTCGTCATCTTACGGGTTTCGCATCTCCGCATCATTGTCGGTGAAATCTTAATTGTAATCGTCGTACGCGACGGTACAGTTAGTCGGTTTCGTGATATTCACAGTTCTTTGGGACACAAAACCCGCGATTGTTTCGCCGTTGAAGAGGATACCGCTATTAATATTAACTACGGTTGTTATTAGTCTTCCAGATGGATGACGTGCTGACGTGTAATTATGAGGATAGGTATGTATATAGGAGCTGTATGAAGAAAAAAGAAAGGACAAAAACCTAACAAGGTCTACGCGACGCTAATTACGATGTGGATGCTCAAAATTGTAATTCTTGTGTGAATAGGTATTTCCTCATTCTAATAATGAGCATGTACTTTTATATGCGTAATTAATATTGATGTGAAAGACGCAGGAAGTATCTACAGCATCGAGACGTTTAAAATACCAGTTGCAACATTTATATGTCTATATTCGGTGTTTACAGAATATGTTTCTGGGAAGGTCAATTTGGAGAAGTAGATCATTGATATACAGCACAAACACCAATGGCCTCAGATTCGATCCTTACGGTACACCGGAGGTAAAAGTGAAATTCTTGGACTTGTGTGCATTATAGGAAACATAGCACCTTCTTTGCTTTAGATATGATCTAAGAAGACCCAGGGCAAACGGAACAAAATCGAAAGAGCTTAGCTTGGAGAGCAATGGTTTATCAAGTTAAAATCCAAGATTTGAGATGCAATGAATTGAGATATTGACGCGTAGATTGGATCTACCGGATATAAACCCATGTTGATTTGACGTAATAAATGAACAAGTGCTACTATAGATACGCATATACAACACTTCATAAAATTTATCAAAATTTGATATAATAGAAGTAGTTCTATAATGGTTCAAGATCTCGCGATCACCCTTTTTGTGCGCCGGCACATACTTAGCAATTTTCCAGCGATCAGGAAAGACACATGACGAGATGGAAAGATTATTAATAGTTTTTGAAGGAATGCAGTCGTGGACTAAGAAACTAGGTATCAAATCTTCGCCAGCAGTGTGCTTATTAGGAAAACCAGACATAAGTTCTATTGGTTCATCCTCGACGACTAATGAAAAAGCACACGACAGGGAATTGCATAGAGTAGCTTTATCAGAATCGTTTTCAAGTGGATGGAAAATATTTTGAATAATCACAAGAGCGCCAATTGGAAACTGATTGTCCCCATTCAAATCACTGTGGACAACATAAAATGGCCGGCATTAATTTCCTAATCAACAAACTTATACTTATACTTACTTCCCACTTAACAAGGTGAGATTTAACAAAGAATTGGAATTCATTAACAAGGTAGCGATCTATAACGGTTACTCTTCTAGAAATGTAGTCTGGAGTATAAAGAAAGTCCAATACTTTATAAGAAGTGCCACGACTAACTACAGAAAAGATCGCGACAAAAAGTTTGTTAAATTACTTTTCCGTTACGACATTTTTAAAGGAAAAAATTTGAATATTTGCTTTACTTCGCATAACACACTGGAAAATGTTTTAGGCAATGCGAAAAGTAAACTTTACCTTCATGAAACATCGAGCATTTAGAAAATTGGTTGTAGCGGGTGTGATAAAATTTACATTGAACAAACAAAATGTGTGATCGGAACTAGGTTTAAGGAATACATAGCAAGTTATCGCGATGGGAGACTTGAATCATTCAGCGTTGCGCAACATATAAGCGTTACCGGACATAAAATTGATATATAGAACCTTGAATTAGTGAAAAATGTATAATCACCAAAAGAGTTATACGCATACGAAACCATATAACATTCAAATTGGGACGTGTCATAATAGATCTTTCCTTATTTATCTTCTGAATCGTTTTTATCAAACAGATCCTAATTTGTAAAATATAAGACTCACCTCATTTCAGTTTTGTGCGTTAAGTTACGAACTGTTCACGTTAAACTCATTTTGTCGCCAAGTTACGTCATTCGTAGTAAGTAACTCGTAGCTTAACGCACAAAACTGAAGTGAAGTGATCCAGTCGATAAATGGAAAGCATCTATGATAATAGTTCTTCCAATATTACAAATATCAAGCATGGTGTACCACAGGGATTCGTTCTTGGACCATGTCTGTTTTAAATTTACGTCAATGACCTAGAGCATTGTGATATTAACGCCGATTTTTTTCTATTTACTGATGATACCACAGCTATTAACTCTGACTGCTCAGAAGTGGGTCTCAGTGCCACTACTGTGAACATGGATACTGCTATAAATAATTGGTTTTTAGCCAATAAATTGTGTGTGAATCCCACCAAACTGCAGAGGCAGGTACTGTCACTGAGACCAACTGGGAATCAGCTAATTAAACCTGTAAGGATACTCGGTATGTTGTTGGATCCGAAGTTAGCTTGGGAGAATCATATCGATGATCTGTGTGCAAGACTCTCAAGCAAAATTTTCTTGATTAGAACTTTAAAGGATAAACTATCCCGTAATTATTTAATAACAGTATATTTTTCATTTTTTCATTAAGTTATGAGCTATGCCATTTTAGTTTGGGGTCATTCGAGTCATTTATTCAAAGTATTCAAACTGCAAGGAAGATGTATCAGCTTGGTTGCGAATTTGGAGTATAGAGCTGATTGCAGAGAAACTTTTATTAAACTTAAAGTTTTAACTACACCATGTGTATATATATCTTGGAATGTATCACTTTTATAAAAGATAATTTTGATAATTACACTCTTAATAGTGATTTCGATAATTACCCTACTAGATTTAACGAAAATATTAGATTACGTCAACTAAGATTGAAAAGAAGTCAAAATAGCATAAATTATTTTGCCATCAAATTTTTCAATGTCATACCCAGCTCCATCAAAAAATTACTATTAATGTCTTTCAAAAATACTATGAAAAAATACTTAATTTCGAAAAGCTTTTATTCAGTTGAAGAATTTTTGAATAATAATTTTAGCGATATGATTTAATTTGATTTAAACCCATCTTTGTAACTATTAATATTTCTATTGTTTCATCCTTTTTTTGCCGTGACGTATTGCTGTGGTTTGGCACCCCGGGGTTCGTAAATTCAGTTATATTTTATTTATAGAGATTAATCTTTATCAATGTGTCGGCACAATTCTCTCAGAAATTAATGTTTTATTTTTGTATAAGATTTTATTAATTGAATTGATTTGTTTGTTTAATTTGTTTTTTAAATGTTCAGTTGGTTTAAATTATTTTCACTCTGTAATATATTTTTATTTGATCATGTAGTTTATGTCCTTCCTAGAAGAATTTTTCTTCCATAATCTTTGCTTTTATGCGCTGCGTTTGGCACACATCTGTTTGTTATATATATGCGACCGTGTTTAACCTTGCAGCTCAGTTACTTGAACGATAGCGTGTAAGTAGATTGTTATTTTATTTTATTTGCTGCCATTTTTGGTAATTTCGTTTAATTTTAAAGCTTTGTTCGTTTAATTTGTATATTTTATCATCTTTCAAGGCACTCGTTATATAATAATTGGCATTATATTATTGTGTGCACAATTTAGATGTAAGATCTTTTATTATATTTGTTCTAGAAGGTATTTTTAAGTTTAAAGAGTTAATTTTTTTTTCGTTTTCTAGTTTGCTGATAAGTTTTGAGTAATTAATCACCTCGGTTTAGGTGAAAAGAAGCATTGTGCTTGTAATTAAATTTTAATTTTATAAATACACTTGGTTTGTTTACGTTTAAATTAATTTAGGTTGTTTTAAATTTTGAGACCACGTGGATTTTTGTGAAAAAAGGATTTTCTTCTACAACAAATTTGTCTTTTGTTTGTTTAAAGGATTTGCATTGTCCTTTAGTAAATTAGTTTCATACAGGTTTTGTTTTCGACCAGGGCCTTCTGTCTATGGTTTTATTTTTCCTGCGTAATTGTAATTAAATGTTTTTTTTTTTATAATAATAAAATTTCTGATTATTAACGTCATTCAAAATTTCTGTTCTTTTATTTTAGAATCAACCATTTCAATTGTTGGTGTAATTTTAGAAAGTCAAATTTTCAGACGCCCACATTTTACTTTTCATGATTAGTTTAATTGTGAGAGTAACCCTGAGATAAATAGTTCTTTTGCGCCCTTTTATTTTTATCCGCTGAGCTAGTAAATTTAATTTTCATTTTTTTTTTTTACTTTTCATTTTGCATTTATGCTGGTACCATCAGTACACAGCAGTATGTAAACACTTCGTGTACTAGCATCAATACACTTTATTATTATTATTATTTTATTTTAAATTCAGTAGAAAAAAAATGATCGCCTAGCATATATACATAGTTCGGTGAAATCCATCGTAATACTGTATCTCCCTATATGCGCTATGCAACTTGCATACGCGCTTATAGTGCTCGCTATTTCTATGTTTCCGAATATTTGTGTTTGTATTTACTCACAGGAAATCTCTTCGTATACGCTGTAGATATTTGCTTGCTCAACCGTATCCGTGATTGAATTCCGGGCTAACGCACTGTTAAGTGTCAAAATAAATATCCCAATGTGGATGTTGTGTGTAGAGTGTTCGCATACTTGTATATTAAATGTACGTATTTCATAGCAATATCATAGCGAACACTTAAAATACGCACGAATCCCAGTATTTATAACGTACTAATGGTTGGCGAGAAGATGTAAATTTGAGCTACACTGCCCTGTCGAGGAGAGGAATGTTCAAAATGGGCGCGCGGAGAATTTCAATTTCTTATCTTAATTAATGTGACGTGAAATTGCTGTTTATACGCCAGTATGTGTGCTTAATTTACAGCAATCCGCGTACTACAATACTGTAGCGATTAGAAACGTAATCAAAGTGTTTCCGAAGGAGATATTGATGGCTCCCGATGGACCTGTTGCGAAACCCAACGCGATCAGAATTGTAGGTAAACATAGACATCTTGACTGATATATACATATATCTCATCCGGTTTAAGTTTAGAGCATGGAAACGCATTAGCGATTAATACACGAACAGCTTAAAGGCGCAACACCGAGCGTTCAAGCATCAACGGAGCGTCTACATCTTAATAATTTATATTTAATCTTATATTCCGCTTTCAAGACGGAAACGGGATAACTGAAAGAAGAAAGGTGTGTGAAATTTTATAAAAGAGTAATATTTTTCATTCACACCTTTCGCACACACCGTTTTATGAATATTTCACGTGCAGTTTCGGGCGGCGCGAATTTCTCTGGAAGGGCGGCATTAAAATTTTACTTCCATTTTCTTTTTAGCGGCCTCCTAAGCGGTGCGTTAACCGCCGCTGAAAAGACAGAAGGGAGGTGAGAGCTTTCGATGCTGCCTTACCGCGTAAGCGATCGGTAAGAGCCCGTTTTGCACGGAAGGAGAACTAGAGATAAATGATGGTTTGATAAGTGCGAGTATCGATAGTTGATGGCGCACTCATCAGATGGCGGTATTTAACTGATATTAGAAAATAGAAAATACACGCGAGATTGTGTTCATCAAAATTAAATAATAACTAAATGAACAGTTTATCGAAATTTGTAAATAAACAATGAATTTATATTAGAAAGTGTCACAAAAAATAAAACACGAAAGAAAGATAAAAAATAAAACATGGAAGTATTAAAAGAAACCATCATTAGCAAATCACAAATTCATCAACACTGTAGAGTTGCAATTCGCGAAGATATTTAAAGATCGTTTTTTAAATGTAGCTAGATTATTAGTTCGTTTAATGATATTTCGATATTTTTTTTTTGAAACTACTTTATAACCGTTATAGGCAAAGCTATTTCGTGCCAATGACAATATGTGTTACATGTTCAAAGGAATTGAATTGGAATGTAAGCTTGTTCGTAAATTAAATATTCATAAATGTAAATTGCAATAATTGTTAGAATATTATTGATCCTGAAAAGTCCTCGGCGTGACTAGGTATATTTGAATTGTACTATAACCCTTAATAGTTCTTTCTGCATCACAAAAGTGCGTTGCAAGTCATTACTGCCACCCCCAAGTAATTCCGCATCTCAAGTAGGAATACAAGGAATAGTATGGGACATATGATTACTTCCTAGATTTTTGTTTTCAGTTAACGAACAGTATTACAGAAACCACCAATCTTCTTACACATAAACATATATGTATCTCCATTTTAAAGAATCACCTCTCACGAGTATTATTTTTAAAGCAATGAGAAAAAT
The DNA here is from genome assembly GCA_004143645.1 of Protaetia brevitarsis. Lineage (NCBI taxonomy): Eukaryota > Metazoa > Arthropoda > Insecta > Coleoptera > Scarabaeidae > Protaetia > Protaetia brevitarsis. The sequence goes on from RXPK01004394.1 coordinate 20,710, forward strand.
TTTGATCCATTTCATATCTAGGTAATACTTTGTTTATTACTAAATAATATCACATTAGGTCTTGTAATGATCAAGACTGAAATTGTTTCGGGAGAGCCAATATTTATTCTACATATATTTATCCCCCTTGGTGTTTAATGAATTTAAGTCAACTTCCACAATCAGTAAGTATCACTCGCGTAATAAATAGTTATCCTAGTGTGAATCGCTGACAATATTAAAATAAATGACAAATAAGAGAGATCCAAAGATGCTGCCCTGTGGGGCATCCGTACTAACAACAACTTCCTAACCATTACTGGGTTGGTAACTGGACACTGTTCCCTGAAAAATCATCCATACAACACAGGTCTAGTAAGCGAACCGTGGTGCAGAAGATGCGAACTACAGGAGGAGACGAGTTTACACGTAATTTGCACATGTGAGGAATTGAAAGTACTCACGCAGAAGCATTTCGGGAAGGATTTATTGGAGCCCTCGAGAGTTCTCAAGTTTCCACTGGGCGAGATACTGGGCTTTATAGAGATCACCAAGCTGCTCGAGTGGACGTAAAAGATTTAATAGATTCGGTACAATGAGCACCTAGTTCAAGTGCCTGGACTTTAGGTGCCCATTCTAACTTCAAAAAAAAAAAAAACAGGTTTTTCGTAACTAAACCGTATGCTTCTTATTCGACTGATGAAATTTGAGGCATAAAAGGGAATTTTCTCCGTTACATCGTAACATTTTAATTTCAGGGACAATTTTGGTTGATCCATGCTGTAAAACGCTCTCCATATCTGACATGATGTCACAAGAAAAAATAGAGCTGTATCAATGCCTTTATCCTTAAGCAATCCAAGCTGTATATTTATTGATAATTAATTAACATACTTGGCGAAGAATATATATATAAACGATTCTTAAGGATATTTTTAAACAATTCAGAAAAAAAAACGGTTAATAAGACTTTTTAGACGATAGTTATCTAAATCATTATGGCAATCTTTCTTAGAAAAGTGTTATCAAAGCATATTTCAAGTATGGTGGAAAAGAACCTATTCGCCAGCAACTGTAAGTCCACAGTACACATGTTGGGGATTCAATACAATACAACATATAAATTTGGTTTGAAATTACAATCATTTTGTTAGCAGTGCAAATAAAATGTAATGATGCATTGTTTTTGCAATGTTATCAAGAATAAGCAATAAGTTCTACCAATTTAATATAACTAAAACGAGTTTATTTTGAGACCAGTACTGCGTTAGTTACTTTAAGGACAGGTAGCCTTGATTGGGTGGTAGCACAATATTCATTGCATAACGTAACAAAATGTTTAAAAAAAGTGGTTCAAACATTTGGAAATCTATATACCATACAAAGTTGAAACAGTTCTACTTACTGAAAAACAAGGTGAATCAAAGAATTTAACATCCATTTGGGAGACAACATGGTCCGCAATAAAAAAATTCTTCAAGTACTTTGAGATTTGCTCCGACAAAAATATGAAGATGAATAACCATATAAGGAAAACATAGAAGATTAAGTAGCGTTAAATAGCTTATGCTAATCTTTGATCGAAAAATCTGAATGCTGAAGAATCAGAACTAGAAAAAGTGGCGAAATTGAAATTATTGAAAAGAGACAGCGGATGCAAGTCGATAACAGCATTACATAGTGACTAAGTGCCAAGAAAAAAAGAATATTGGCAATTACACTCAAATTATACTAAAGCGGTAATACACCATGAAATACTATATGTTTGTAAATATTGGCTAATGAAGAAAGAATTGTAGCAAAAACTTAGGAGTACAAGGTGTTAAGAAGGTTCTTTTGAGGTACCAGATAACAAGGAAAGAAATGTAGAAGAAGAATAAGCTTGCAAATTAAACAGCTAGATCAAAAAAAGAAAATAAGATAAAAAGTTAAGACAAACACCTCATGATAGACGGACAAAAAGATGTTAAACACATGAGGTGATAAATAAATGAGAGATGAGAGAGACCATGGAGAAAACAGGTAGAGGCATGCGAAGAAGACCTATAATCACTAGGGGTGGAAAGATGGCTGAATTGAATATTGCACAAGAAAGAAGAAAATAGGAGAAACCAATACAGGCAATTGAAGGCATGAGAAAAAGTTCCTTTCGATAGGTGGTCGTAATAGCACAATAGATAGATATTTACTCGGATTTAGCAAAATCTGCATCTGGCTTCTTGTGCCTCCGATACATTTATTTTGCCTACAAGAACTTTTGTGTAGATTGTTGAGTAGATTTTATTTAGATCTTTGTCCCTTTAAGAACAATTTTGCCTGGTTTTTATCTTGATGACTTTCTCTCTCCACTCTTGGACAAAACTAATAATGAACTGTGTTATTCCCGATTTGGCTACTCCCAATGTCAAAACTAGCTTCAACAAAATTGCTTGTAAGCTGGGTGTCTATGCCAATATTAATTTCATTTGAAATAGGTATTCATTTAGTTCAGAGTCGACAAAGATGTTATTCATCAGATTTAGTAATACTTGACTAATAGAGAATATGGCGACGATATTGCCTAATCACCTTTTCTCAATCAAAAATTTTTGGACAAGTCGGAAGTGAAATACATTGAATGCAATTCTTCCATTTTGCGTACACTGCAAGCTTAATTGCATATTTAATCGCAATATAAACTTTTAGCAATCCAATCGTAGCAAACTGCGAAGTAATCTGTAATTCGAGCCCATTACCAGATACCAATTTCAGATAGTTGCATTACGCTCCGTCACCTATGAATAAATTTAAAGCCAATTTCAATTCTTAGCGCCCCAATCAATTATTGCAGCATAAAATCCCCAGGACAGACGTACGTGATAGGAACGACGCGACGCTCTATATGAAATCTGCCCAACTGGACGTTCGCGCACGCAGTGTATATGTGAGATCTGTATGCACATAATAATTCTGCTGGTAATATCTCCTAACGTCCGTTATGTAATGGACGAGCAGAGATGATTTACATATTTATCGGTTCCGTTTGTGTGGGGCGGCGATGCTCTGAAGCGAAGATTGCGATATCTATTCGATATAAAGCGGTTTGATAAGCATGGAGATGGCCGGCACTAGAGAATCTTCGCCAACGCTAAAGCCATGTTTAGGTGTATTAGTATAATCCATACAATACGTTCCATAAAAAGCAATATAGGAAACCATTCTCATTTTTCTTTAGGTTAACGATATATATTTATCTTTGCGTAAAATAAATTGATTAATCTGTTTCCATTTCCGTAAAGGCTTAAATTATTATGATTTTATAAAAGTACGCGATGTATTAGGCTTATCTTTCTCGGTAGTCTAAATTTGGTATAAGCATATCACTTAATGTTATTGTTCAAAGTACTAATTCGGAAAAGTCGATGCTTCTGCGAAAGAAAGCCGGTTTTATTTTTCAACAATATTTTCTTTTTTCTCGGAAAGTATTCTAGATGTTTTTTTTTTATTTGTTTTTATTTGCTCTAAATATTTACAAAGGGAATGTGTGGGTAAAACATAGAAGTTGTATCCTTTCTAGAAAACATGATACGAAATTGTATATTATTTACATATACACTCACCAATGTTTGCTCAAATAATTGACGTGATTTATTTTCGTAACAAGTATTAATTTGAAAAATATTGAGCTGGTAAAATATTCACATAAAAAAACTCATCCGTATTAATTCCACTAGGGACATTGGTTGTATCATAACCAAATTAATATATATATTCTATTTTAGAATATAAAAAGAATAAATATTGAGGTAAATTATCACAAAATATGTGTGGTATTTTGCTTATTATGAGACACTGATATATGCCAAAAACTATTAGATGTTTAAAAGTGTCTTACACATTTTTCTTAGCATATGTAAACGCCCACGATGTTTTGGTTGTAGTTACTACAGTCAAGTATGTCAGAGTCACAGAAACGTTTACTTACCTTCTTATAAATCCTATATTTTCGACAACTAATTAAAGGAATATTTTTTTGAATAAAAGAGTATTGAACATTAATTTGATGTAAAACTACTAGGTGATATACTTTAAGAACAACTACAAACAAAAAGGATTTTTTTTCCTCTGTCATCCCATTACACAGTCTGCAGTTGGTATCTTCAGTGTTGATTTCAATTTTTTGTATGTGTCTTTTCCATACGCAGATGCGAAGATGATTCCTACTTAGCTGCAATAGTTCTTCAGTCTTCTTCTTTGATGGTCCCTTAATAAAGGTCTTTCCATGAATTGGCCGGGTTATTTTATTTCAGTATGTTTTATGTTTTCCTTTTTCCTGGATCAAATATGCTTGCTCTTGATTCAGAGGTTTTCCGGCTGATTTTACTCACTTACTGCCATCCATAGCCTTCATGCTGCCTCATTATAGATGATCTTGGGCTTCTTCGCGCTCTGTGGTGGCGCTTTAAATTCTTGCCGTGGTCTTTTCTTGCGACTGTCTTCTTTTAACCCTCAGTGGTCTGATTTCCGTCTCCTACCTTGGGTTGGACAAAAAGTCCAAAGCCGGTGGATGAGACTCTGACATCGATCTTTTTTAAATATCTTTGAAACGCTGTTATTTAAGAAACTGAACTAGAACTTGATTGGTGTATAAAGTTGCAATTGGCCGGAATAAATATATTTTTTCTATTGCGACCATAAGTGTCTCATTTAAAGAGTTTTACGTTACATTAAAGTAAATATTTTAGAGCTTTTCTGAACATTAAGGCAAAGTTATTGCAGCACGTCACTCACTTTTTATGTTTTCAGGTGTAAGTTCTCTAATGATTAACACACTCGTTACAAATAATCAGAGTTAGCTTTGAAAAATTAACAAAATAAGAATTGTGTGACAAATAAGTTAAACTGAAGAAGGGTCTCAAACTAGATTTGTAATTGTATGCACTTATTTAATGTTGCAGTTATTACTAATTTTTAATTTATTTTTGTTTCACTAGAAAGTTGTTGAACGTTAGTACTTGGTTTGTTTACCAGAGAAGAATATGAAACGCGATGCGGTACTTGTATAGCAGGGCATAGATATGCTGAAAAATAATAAAATGGGAGGATATGTTAGTGTAAGAGAAAAATAGGAGGAGGATATCTTAAGGGAAATTATTGTAAGGCAACTGGCAGCAATAATTCTCTTCAAAGTTTTTTTGTCAAATATTTTGCATTTAATTTCAGAAAGTTCAAGCGATACATGATGCCGAGTTTCTTGTCTGTTTTAAATTTTCTAATGTGTTGCGAGAAACGATAAAGTTTAAAACCAAGAACTTTCCATATAATTTATTCTAATATATATGATTACTCCTATGCCGGTGACAAATCTTCACATCATAGAAGGGACTCAAGGTGACTCTGAGCGTTAAGAATTTGGGCATAGTTCTAAAACCCTGCATTTTTTTCACTGAGAATAATTAAAGTTACTTGCTTATGCTGATGTGTGAGTAACTATAGCTATGAATTCAATATGGCTGCAACAAATTGAGGGATGAAAGGAACCATAATCTTAGTGAGGTTAGATTATTAGATAAAAGAATGTTTGTATCTATAATGAATGCAGTAGCAATCACACCTTATGCAGGATTAGATTGCTAAGAGTTTGTGAGAAAGTGGATTATTATTTCAGTTCCTTTACTTGCTTATTAATTAACTTACACAGAGTTAAAAAATGGATCACATCTCTTTTATACCCACTATTAACAGTAATTTATATATTTTATTAAAAAAAAATCTTTAAGCTTTTTTAGACTTTGAAAGTTACCGTAAAAAATGAGTAACCATTTGCTGCAATTATCGGTTAACATGTACAGTTGGTATTAGTCAAGAAATGAATTCATTAGTTAGTACCTTATAGTTTTTATTTTGTTCTCAGTTTCGTGTGCCAAGATTCAGTTTCTTAAGTATTAACGTTTTGAAGATATGAAGATTTTTTTTTTCTTTAAGTTAGGGTGGACACCTATAGTCCAGGCACTTGAGCTAGGTGCTCATTGTATTGTCCCTATTAAATCTCTTACATCCACTCGGAGCATCTTGGTGTTCTCTATAAAGTCTAGTATCTTGCCCAGTGGAAACTTGAGAACTCTCGACGGCTCCAATGGATCTTCCCAAAATATTTCTGCCTGAGTACCTTCAATTCCTCACATGTGCAGATTACATGTAAACTCGTTTCCTCCTGTAGTTTGCATCTTCTGCACCACGGTTCGCTTACTGGATTTGTGTTGTATAGATGCTTTTTCAAGGGACAGTGCATAGTTACCAGTCCAGTAATGGTTTTAGCTTCTTTCTTGCTGCGTTTGAGTAGGTTATCAGAGATTTTAACATCCCCATCCCTATTAGCACTTTAGTATGGAGTTGACCTTCAGTGGATCGCCATTGCTTTGTACTTTCTTTATTATATTATTATAGCCAGTTCCAAATCTCCCTTCTTGCAGAGTCCTTAGTATTCCCACATACGGGCTCTAGATCTATGTAATGTCTTTCAGAGCCCTCCTTGGCTAGTTTCTCGGCTATTATATTGCCTTTTATATCTTCATGTCCCCGCATCCAGATCAGAGACACCGTGTAGTCTCGTGCCATTTGATTCAGGGATTGTTTGCAGTCTCTAACTAGCTAGAGACTGTCTTGATAGCAGCCTGGCTATCAGTCATTATACTTATTTTCCTCCTCATGTAGCTCCTCTTTGTTATCGTTCAATACCTTTGCCTGGAAGGCCGCCGCATGCTTCCCCAGGCTTATATATAACCTTTGATTAGGGCTCGGTCCGCGAATGAATGAACGAAGCATATTTGATTAATATGTCGATCGACATAAAAGCGCGTTTAGAATCTGCTATTTTTCTTCGTTCCGGTATATTTTGATATTTTTGGAAACGATTTCTAGCGAATATACCATCACTTACTTATGGGTCAAGACATTCAGAAACTACCCTTCAAGAGCGTTTTGCCATTCATTTATTTGGCTAAAGTCTCTTCATCTTTATTGCGGTCGTTTGCCACCTAATAGAGATTTTGACTACATACCTTCATAGCCAGTATTATTCGATTATTAGAATAAGACCTGCGAATACTGGTGCATAAGTCTATGGGAGGCCTCTGGCAATGATTGAAGCCCTTCCTATGCTATCGTATGAAATGCGAAAATGTTAGGAATTTATACGAAGAAATTCGATAATTGTTAGACGTATGCATTAGCTGCCGCTGAATAAGACTTATATGTGTTCATTTATAAATTTTGTTAAGTATTTTCTTGCCAGACACGTGCAGTAATTAATATTTATAGAAATAGAAATGCCTACAAAAGTAATTTGCACTGACAGAATTGTTTGTTACGTCAAACTTGATAAAATCTCCATTTATAAGTGGCCGATGATTTATGCACGATATTGTACATCTTCCTTTAAAGATCTTATAGTCTTACTTAGAAATTTCATGCAGTACCGTTGACTGCATAATTCGGTAATTATTCTATTTCATAAACCAAGCAAGATTGATGCTTTATACATATACCATTATTGCGGTACGAATCATGCCGATGACAGATTAAGAGTAATCGCGAATTGCACCCATCGCAATCGCGATCGCGCATCCCTCCTCCTCCAAAATTTTTACGATAGCACCCTGTGGACGCAGTATGCCTGCTCCTATCGGCCTCCTCGAAATTGAGGTTCCGTTTCGTCTCCGTATATTTATTGTGGTGATTGAGTTCAAATGTCAACCACCTCGCATGCGAAATTGTTGACATCTGAACTCCGTCCGTATATACGTACATACTGTGAAGTTGTTTATACGATATTGTGTATCTTATTATTGTTGTAAGTTGATTGTATGGTCGACGTACTCGTGAAGTGTATTTATTTCCAGCTCTGGAGAGCGAAGAAATAATGCTAATTAAATTTTACGTTCGACTTGAATCGATTCTACCATTACATATAGCTACGTATATAGGTTTTGTTTCTCTTTAAATCCGCAGAAAATTACGATAATAAAGAACGATACAATTGCGATTGAAATAAAGCGATCTTATTGACGGCATGGTAGCGATCGGTCAAAGGTCTTTATATGGGGGATGTAGGTTTGTAGAATTTGCGGAAACGACTACGAATGTGCAGCACGAATCGTGTGTTGTCGCTTACCGTTAGATTCTTATGTGTTGTGTTTATGACGCTGTGTGCCCACCGCGGCGGGTACCATAAGTACCTATTCGTGCTCAGCTAGGAGTAGTGGTGGGCGAATTGGAATCAAAAACTATAACGATAACGCTAAATGGATCATTAATCGATACGGCAAGAAAAATCGAAACCTTTTCTTAACAATTCGTCTTTTGGTAAACGATTTTAAACTCTGTTACCGATTTTCTTTAGTCGATTAGGAAACTACTTGCTTATTTCCATATGTAAAGTATGTGGGCAGGGTGATTTTACACTGCGACCTAAAAGATCTATTGTGTCCCCTATTCTTGCTGTTTTACAACTGGTCTTCCAATCCTATTCCTTTCAGAAAGTGTAGGATATCAGAGGGCCTCAGTCTAATAAATTAATCTGATATATTTACTAGATAAACATTTAATAGGAGCTGTGACCATTGAAAGGACAACTCTCCTTTCATTGCGAACTACGGCGGTGAGTGTTGAGTTTTGCAATCCACCCCCAATACACGGAGCAAGCACTTGGCGTTTCCAATATCCCAGCCACATATTCCGCCCCATATATATATGATGGATTTTTTTTTATTTAAACCAAAATACTTCTAGCAATTTGCTCAAACAAATGCCTTGTTAAAACAAAAAAGGATTCGTTAAATATTCATTTAGTGTAGGATACAAGAAGGACCCATGTTAGGTAAGTCTCCTACTTTGATTTCACATGCTTCCATGAGGTGCAACGCTCTGGAGTTGCACAGTGCTACGCAATTTGAGAGGAGATAGGTAGGTGTTTCATCATCAATCTGCATGTAGATTTTGTGTAATATTTTATTTTATTTAACGTTGTATCCTCCAACCTCTACACACTTTTCGACGCTACGTATAAATTCTTTATAAACATTGACCGAATATACCGCTTCCATAATTTTTTGTTTTAAAAGTTTGATATCATCCAAATTTAATATTATAACCATGCTGTTTAACATATCCCCATAAAAAGAAATGCTATGGGCTTAAATCAGGGCAACGAGTCGACCAATTGACAGGTCCGAAACGATCTATCCATTTGCTTCAAAAATATTTGTTACTGCAAGCAACCAAAAAATTTGAAACAACTTCAAGTACGTATGTTGATTCACATTTTCATTGAAATACGGTCCAATGATTTTTCCGTACATAACACCGCACCATACATTATCATTTTTATAATTCTGACTTCTAGTTGTAATTTTAAAATTAGGAATTTCTTTCGAACAAATTAGTTGTAAATGTCGATTTATCCGAAGAAAAAATGTTTTTGCAGAAATTTCGATTTACAAACTGATTTTCTCTTGCCCATAAGCAACAGCTTAAACCCGAAGCATCATTACCATTTCTTAATTCATGTACAAAAACCGGTTTTATGGTTAAATTTTGTTTTCTTTAAAAATTCTTTGCAAATATGATTTGCCAATTAGCTGATATAACTGTGCAGACCTTTTCCATAAGAATAATTTTGGTTTTGTTTTACACAGTATCTAGAACTAGTATTATTGCAATATCTTCTTCGTCGTGTAGTCCTTTCTCTTTTCTTGATATAAGTACCCTACCTGTCCTTTCAAATTTTTTCTACCAAATTTCGTAAAGCGTTAGGAAGCTTCTGTTGAAATTCAGACGCGGCTGATGCATGCGTCATCGGGGAAGCTATAATATAAATCGAATATCTTCGTAACTAACTTCGTAACATAGTACCTTAAACACGATATTATTAGAAAAATTCCGATCATGTCATAGCCTCTTCGATAAGTCATGCGATGCTGTTGAAATTTTTGAATTGCAAAGTTATAGGAAGCCTCACTTCCTTTTGTAATTTTCTCAGCTACTAAAAAGAATATTTAGATTTTTGCTTCAAAGTTGGTGGTTCTGAGACAAGCAAAAGAGTTTATTAAAGATGACATTTTTGCTTTAAATTCCAAATATTTTTTTCCGTCTTGTTAAGTCCATCCGGGCACACAAGGTATAGCTCTTTTTGGAATGGACTCTCCGGCGCAAGACACTGTAAATCTCTAGGTCTTCATCCGAATGAGGAAAGACTCCATAAGGCAGTCTTTATGAGCAGGGATAGATTGAGATTACTCACAGGAATCTTAACTAGGCACTACGCACTAAATAAACACATGCGTCGCATGAAGCTAGTGAACTCTCTCCTGTGCAGATAATGTGGGAGTGTGGAGGAAACTTCTGCTCACCTTCTTGTCAACTGCCCGGCAGTGGACGGGGAGAGGCAGTCGCACTTTGGGGTTAATCGGTTAAACAAACCCAGAGGCGGTAATTTAAGTGCAACTGGACTGAGAGGGCTTAAATTGACATGGGGGCACAATAGGTCTTTCTGGTCGAGTTGCCTTCTTCGGGTTAATACACCCGCGAATGGAGAGATTCCAAAACAACTGAAATGTTCCAACTCCAACTAGATAATTTCCCTGTGATTATTAATAATACTAACAAAATATATTAAGTCGGTCAGTTAATAGTTGTTATTATGTTTGGGGGTAAGACCTGGAAAGACCACTAAGAGTATAAAATATTTGATTAAAAAATTAAGTAGGAATTGCTATTTTTTTGGAACAATAAACTAATGAATATAAAGGCTACCTATTATTTCTGAATTCTTATTCAGTTATCCAGTTCTTTCACTATTAATCTGAATAAACTTTACCTAACCCTGATATGTTACTCAATCGTAATTGAATGTTGAAGCAATTGCTCTATTTAATAGAAAAAGAAATCATTACAAACTTTTAATAGGAGGTAAACCTTTTATATGTATTTACATATATAATAGCAATGAAATAATGAAATTATCCTTCTCGAAATATTAACCAGAAGATTGTGTGTTCAAGTACAGTTTTATTAATTTAATTATTTTAGTTATTTTGGATATAAACAAAATATAAACAGTATTGATTACGCAGACGCACCGGGAATCAGATTAGAAATTCTAATTTACTCATTCGTGTTTGCTTTTTCCAAACATTATGTAGGTTTTGGGCAAAAGCGAAGAAAAAACGCCGAGACTCGGCTGGGAAAATATGTATATAGGATTCGATTACTTTATCGACTAAAACGAATGGGTAACTATAAAGAGAAACTTGAATCGTTTACCAAAAGGTTCAAAATGATTAAGAAAAGGTTTCTTCGATTTTCTTTCGTTTAGCATTATCTGATGTTTTTTGATTCCGATTCGCCCATCACTAGTTAAGAGTAACGATCGACGCTACTCTCAGTACAGGAGAGATCGGCAAGGAATAAAGAACTGTTGAAATATGAAATTGTCTCCGCCGCGTGTTGTGTATCTTTTCCCGCTCCCTTACTTATTACTACGACCGTTCGTAGAGCGGGCGGAATGTGAACGTTCCAGCTGCGTTCTCCGCGTGAACACTGGGACGTTGCTGCTCTTCGATCGTGAAAACGCCGTGGCTCTGTCACGACTTAATAGATTTTTCTTCGGACGCGTTTGTGTGGTTCCAATAAGCGAACAACGCCCGCGGGTAATTACGATATGCCGCAATTAAAATATTGGTTATTGTGTAATTGAGATCAACAAATGAAGTTTATATGTCGATTTCCTCCTGCCTGATATTCAACAGATTGTAACTCTGATATTATTATTGCCGGAAGTATGAAGCAACTGTTGTCCTACTATGTAAACCTATAAAAAGTGATAAACTGAATTAATATAGGAATTACTATCTATGAAATTGCGAAACATCCTCGCTTAAATCTACCTTCATTACGACTGCTTATCTCATAAAATTTTAGAGGAAATATCATCAATATTTCACATGAATTGCAAATGTTTTATATGAGGGTAAATCTGGCATAAACAGAAATATATAATAATATAAATACGTTGAAGCGAAGCAAATTTACATTCTCATCATCGACAGCCATATGTATTTATGTCGAGAAAAATTTGATTTTTGTATTAGATTAATTTTTTATTTATGATATTTAAAATGCCCCTTTAGACAGCGTTATTATTAATGATTGACATACAGCATATGGTATATACAGGCTTCCCATTGTCAAAAGAGAGAATATATATAAAACTAGAAGTGTTTTAATAAAATAACACATGAATTATTATACACCTCACCTTACTACACACTGAGAGAAAGAAATCCGTTAACCTAACAACTAACAACTACTATGTTAACACAAAAGGTGTTAATGCAACAAATTTTGTATTTAATCCAACTAAAATGAGTCATTTGCGCAACTATTTATTTCTGTTAAAAAAATCTGTTGACTGAAGAAACTTAGATGGTTGAAGGTAAGGTTTTTGTTTGGATGGACCGAAATGGTGATGTTAAAACAAAAAAATCTTAGTAGTTGACGGAAAACATTCATAGCATAATATTGAAACTAAAAAATGGTTAACTTAACCAAAAAACAAAGCGCATCTACATATGTAGATCTTAAAAGTATGGGTATATAGGTACTACGTTATACGTTTTATGTATAGTAATTATTAGAAAGTCCTTTTCTAGAAAACAATATCATAATTACAATGTATATTATTTCTACTTTAGCTTGTAATACGATTTAATAAGTCAGTATTTGTATATTATGGAATTTACCTATATTAATGTACATAGGTATATTACCTATACCGTCAGATACTTATTTGATTAATGTTGTGGCGTGATTTGATCGGTTGCTTGCTGTTGCAAACCATCAGATATCAGATTGTCTTCGTTCGTGGCTCGTGATATATTGTGAGTTCTAATACTAGCCATGGGGGACGAACGAGTAAAAGAATTGTTAATTCAGTGAGGATTTGAATATCTAACCTCAGTGTTTGCAGGTAAGCACATTTTGATTATTATAGATGTTTTGGCAAACGAACGCATATTAGCTATTAGACATATGCAACAGTATAACTTTATGTTTGAACGGAATATTAAGATCGAGAATATATCGTGTTTATTAGGTTGTAGAATAATTTTCATAGGTATGATATGGGATGTATTTTGCATTATTACATAAACGAACGGAAATTATTTACTTTGCGTCACTTTAATTCCAAATTAAAATATTATAGTTTTAACGATGAAAATAAACCGCCAGAGATTTCTAATATACAGATAAGTAATCAGTGTATTGTGCTTTCAGCCGCTGAAATGAAGGCGCTTTTACGAGTTTTTGGAGTGTTGGTTGGAGAATTTATACCGATGAATTACCAGTTTGGGAATATATAAATCTCTGCGATAAATTGTGAACTTGTGGACAGGCATCAATTACTTTAAAGGACGCCGAATTGCTAAAAGTATTAATTACAGGGCATAATACATTGTATCTTAAGCTTTTTGGAAACCTCAAACCGAAGTATCATTTTTTAGTTCACTACCCTCGAATCATGACGGTTGTAGGACCTCTTGCGAATATTTCGTGTATACGATATGAAGGAAAACATCGCGTATTCAAATTAGGTAGTAAACCTGTTTCTTCTAGAATAAACATTCCTTATACCCTGGCATTAAAACATCAACTTAATTTTAATTATAGAATTTTGTCTAAAACAGGATTTGAAGAAAATTTCGCTTTAGGGCAGTATATCTCTTTCAAACAATTTAATGAAATCAAAAGCTACTTGATGCCAGAAAGTGTGCCAGACCGTATTTACTTCTTGTCCTGGGTTAAGAGATATGGCGTTTCTTTCAAATCGGGTTTGTTTTTATCCTTTGAATTTAATAATTTTTGTCCCGTTTTTGGCTGTATTCAAGAAATTTTGACTCCAAATAATAAAGATATTTTTTTTTTGTAATACAAGTGTACGAAACATTAGAATATAATGATCATTTTCAGGCATTTATTATAACACAAACTGATGAAACACGTTGTATTTATATGAAGGAACTCATTTATTGCAATTCATTTATGTTACATACGTTGTCAGATGGTCGGAAGTGTATTCAAATGTATTTGTAAATAAATATTTTTAGGCGTTACTTTTATATACCTACTATTATTGTAAAGTGTACTTACATATTTGGTATTTTATAACTGTTGTGAAGTTATTAATAAATATATGAACCTAAGTTAGTCATATTTTGTTTTCAAACCCAATTTGTAATTAATAAAATTTCCAAAAGATCCAAATGAAATTATTTGAATGAACAAATTTTTTGCTTCAAATCAACCAAAAAAAATGTTTGCGTGACACTCTTAATTTGTGCACTCAACACGTTTTATTTGCTAATGTAACCATAAAGAGCATTGAAGCAAGAATTATTTTTGTAGTTTCAACACAATTCGAAGTTACGCTAAGCAGCAATGCTCGTTAAACAAAACATTTTTTTTTCTCTAACATACTAGAGCTATATTGACAAATCAAAACAGTGTTACATCAACTAAACTGAAGTGTTGCATTAACGATTAAACTTGTTTAAATTGAAATTGAGGGTTCAGTTGAATCAACGAGTCTTATTATTTTTAAGTTAACAAATATATTTCAACAAATCGTAAATTTTAATCTAACAATAAATTTCGGTGGGCCGTATTTAATGCAAATTTTTTGGTTGGTTATGCGTATTTTGGTTAAATCAATGCATTTCTTTCCCTCAATGCATGTGTTAAAAATATTTAGCCCTATAAAGACTATTCCATTTACCCGCAAGATATCAAAGTTGTAGTGTGTAAGCCGTTTTAAACGAGACAAATTAATATGAGGTTGCAACACTACAACCGACGGTTGCAAAGGTGGAAAATAAAACAAAAGAAAATCAGCCCTTTCGCAAAAATTATATATCTAACACAAAAAAAACTGTTACGCGCATTACTAAGCCAAAACATCATAAGAGGGCCCCGCAGCCAGGGAGAGTGGAATGGATCAAGTTCTTATCAATTTTAAAAATAATGAAAAGGGCACCACACAACATTTGCTCCCACTTTTGCTATTGAGAAGCTTTGACTTCTAAATTAATATATAATAAAATAAATGATAATCTATGATTGGTCCAACTTAGCTGTAGGTGGAATCCGTCAAATATCTGATGTAGGGTGTTTGGAGATTAAAACAGCGGTGACTGAGAATCACAATTTTTCGTTATGTACTCCTAAGATCATACGGGCCATCGCGCTCTATGCTTAGCGAAGAAGGAAAATCCCGTGCTTAGTTGCCTGAGAATAATTCATTGAAAGCTGAATAAAATTTAGTGATATTTAAAAGTTACAATACCTCTAGTTAGTATAAGGCAAACCACGCGGTGCAGCCATGTTAACGCCTTAGATCCGGATTTAAATTCCGTAATAACCACGTTATTTTCTTCGATGTGAGAATAATATCCTAACTTAATAGGGCAGATTAAATTTTCCCAAAAATCTATCCTCAATTTAATCTAAAATTGCCAAATTATTTCTCCACACCAAGCGCAACAAGGACTTTGCACGTGAGTAACCCCTAGGAAATCAGGGAGTTGACTGGTTCGCGCGCGTCCAAAAGTAACGCACGCGCGGCACAAAATATTGAAGTTAACAACAGAATAAATTCATAAATAAACGCGAATTAAAAAGATACTACGAAATCAAATAAAGAAATATTACCAATTACGTTGATTGAGATTAAAAAAAAATAATTTTAAATTAATAAAATTATAATAGCAAAAATTACAGGCATCTGATAAACATGCATCAATAGTTCTCAGTCGACTCACATGATGGCACTTGATGTATTAAAAATGAAATAAAAATTACATTGAAAAATACAACTAGGTAAAAGTTGTATAGCGTGTAGTAAAAAGAAAGGATGAATGTTAAATTAATTTTGAACCGTTACAAGGTGATTTAGCCATCTCTGGTTTATCTATAAAAAGACCCAAGTTTAACGGCTTGCCACTCCGCCACTTTTAAACACAAAATTTTGGAATCTCGACTAATTTTTTTTCATTACTGTCGTTTTTACCCGGCGTGCATGTTGTAATAGTGTTTTGGTTGTGTATACAGGGTATTTCAGAAGTAAAAAAAATGGATGCCTTATAAAAATAGCCATTATTAAATATTAATTGAGTCCAACAACCAATGGAAGTAATTCTAAACCCCCACTGCTACATATTTACGTACAAAGAACTGCCAGGTCTATAACGCATAGACTTATACACATTCAATCACCAATAAGCAAATCGCATGCTGCTGACCATCAAAAACTATTACATAAACATAAGAAGGTACTGATTTTGGAGATGTTATGTGGTGCTATGGTTGATTATGGTTGAATTTTTAGCCTCGGTAAAAACATCAGGTAAAAACAAACTGGAAGGAAAATACTTCAGTAAAAGCAGACTGGAACTGGTATACAGACAGCAAGGGCCCATAGCGTAAGAGCTAGAATATAAGCAAAGAAGTCTAAAAACGTTCTTTTGATAACTTCAACAAGGACACAACGGTGTTCCAAGCAGAGGTTGCTGCAATTCATCATTGTATCAGAGAGGTAGAAAGATGAATTGAGCTAGTTAAAAGCGTCCCTATTTTCTCTGACAGCCAATCCACACTTAAAGCGATTAGCGCCGTAAGTATTGGCTCCAAACTGATTTGGCACTGCGTAAGCGCCCTAAATAAGGGGGATACCCAAAGAAATTAACTTTGGCCTGGGTCCCTACCCACTCGGATGTGAAGGAAAATAAGACGGTGGGCGATCTGGACAGGCGAGGTTCGTCAAGGGCATTCGTTGGAGCTGACCCTTCTTTTGGCATTGCAAATTAAAAAGTCTATAAATGAATAGATATATAATGAGTCCAAGGTGGTGGCAAAAGTCACCAGGACGGAGACAGGATGGAAAAGTTCCTAAAGGCTTGAATTTACTAAAGACTTATTGAGTAAGGACAGGAAAAGTGTCTAACCCTGTGGGGATTTTTAGTGGCATGTTATATTTGTTTACCATCCCAAGACCATCACCAATAGTCTCCACTTTCCAGAAATAATGGTTATCACCACTTTTTTTTTGAAAAATAAATTACAAAATATCACTTTGATCTCGAGAATCCTCTGAGCGAAGACCTCCATGAATAGACAAGTGGTATGGATGATGGTAGTGCGTATTTGTAATCCCTTATATAGAGTTTTTACTGATCTTTACTTCATTACCAGTTTGTCTTGTGCTCACATGAGGATTTCCTCCTAAGGCGAGTAATACTTTTAATAAATTCATTTTCCTCCTTGTTATTACTAGTTTTGTTACAATTTTACCACTTATTACAATCTTGTGTTGCCCCAATCTAGATTGGTCGTGAATGTTGTGCAATGGAGTGTATAATTTTTTTCCGCTTCTTCCAAAAATTTTCTTAGGCAATTATAGTGACAGATTTTGGTAGTAATTAGACGACAATAATCAGGTTTTTTTACTGATGTAATCCCATATTTTATTAATTCCCAATTTTTTTTTGGAAAAAAACAAAGCTACTGTGTCAGTCCCCAGTAAAACAGATATCAAATAAAAGCATAGAAAAATCATTGGATTCTGGAACATTCTGTGTTCCAGAATCCAAAACATCGAAAACAGTGAAACCCGAAGCTCTAGAAATTTTTTAGTCAGTATTCAAAATATGATCTTTAAAAATGCCGGAATTGTAAGCCTTTAAACTAGAAATATTTTTTTTCCAGACACAACAATAAATTAAGTTTAAAAAACTGGATGGAACAAAACAATTGCATATCTTATATTAATTAGTTTATTTTAAAGTGATCTATCAAAATATTCCATCACCTACTGGGTGTTTAATTTAAACTCTCTATCGCGCAAAATATTTTTAAGACAGGCAGTAATAATTTATAAATATTTATTTTTGAAAAACTTTTTTAGTTTATGAACGATCTTTCATCCTCGGATAGTTGGAATATCTTGTATAGTTAACATAGTTCTGAGGTATTGCGTTTAAAGTAAGAAAGCATGTATGCAATTTTCTACTTTTGTAGAATTAGGCAAATTTATTGGTTATACCACAGTGATTCCTATAAGATTTTTATGGCCTTTTTCCCTAACCAAAAATTAGTAATCTTTCGATGTAAATGTGCAAAGCTACTAGCTGCTAATGTGAACAAAAGATACTTTCTTTATATTTTATAACTCAGGTAAGCCCAATAGCATAAAGGATTTTAGAAAGAACGTATAAGGATAATAAGGAAGGCAGTTTATAAAATAGCACGAAAAACTACAACAGAATTAGCAAATTAGCAAACAAAATTTAAATATTTATTAATTAATAACTTAACATAAGGAACCTGCTAGTACTTGGTGATACATCAAATGAATGGCACAAGGTTGTTAAAAAGCAATCTTATTAAGAGTAAAGACCATGGAAAGCAATAACGCTTCCAATTTAACTATATCTCCTGTAATACATCATTACTTTGCAACAATCTGCGGTTGGGTCATCCATAACAATAGCAATCCCAATTATGCAAAAGTCAAGTATATATTAATTCCGCAATGAATCTATTCAATAACTGCCCTTTGTTCCTTTACATATAACCAACACTAGAATATTGCGATGATGAAAGCAATGATCTGTTTTAATCGACTTAACTAGGTGGAGCGCGATACAGAGGAGGAGTACAGAAAACAGATACTTATTACAATCGGTCGCGTAATTTAAATCAAAACACGCGTGATAAATTTCAAATAATAGAAGATAGAGAAGAGATTAGCCTCCCTATATGCTCTTAGAAAGAACAATGCCGTCCAGTGGCCGTTCACACATTGAGATGAACGAACGAAATTCTCTACTTCCAATCATGAAGGCCTTTGTCCATTGTTAATCGTAAAAAAAAAGTAGCTGGCTAATCCTCATTACTACTTATCTGCCGGTATCGCCGACAGATGCCGCCGCTGTGCAGACACGTGAATACATATGCGGCAAACAATTGCATACGCTGGCAATTAACGATAAGAGAAATGTTCTAGCATTGGTTGTAATTGAGTTTGTTTTTAATTATTGTGGATCTCAGCGGGTGCTAGTTGGATATTTGCCGAACTAATTGGAGAATTTATTGTGAAAATGTCTGTACAAAGTGGTTTCGTGCACTAATAAATTTTTATATTAAATCTAGAGCAGCAACATTACGCAGAGAAACAGCTGTAACCCATTTAATACGCCAGATCGAGGAAAAACGTATTGATAATTGCTACACTTGACAGAATATAGATTGAAGTTATAGGGGAAATTAATACCTAAATATTTGGCAACAATATTATGAAAAACGGAAAAAAAGATAAATTTCACTATTTAACTTAAAAGCAAAAACTAATTTCCTTTCCAAGATGTCTCAGATTTAAATCGTGCTATTGGGTTCATTATTGATTCTTTCAATAGCTCAAAAAAGGGTTTGAAAAAGAATCCTACTTTTCGCAAATGTAGTTTTGATAAATTAGAGCCTGTTTCTATTAACAAGTTTTCCATTACTACTAAACAGATTATTATCACTTATTCCAAAACACCCCAATAATAAAAATATCATAATTTATAAAAATTAATTAACATTTCTGTCCTCGCTCGCATATTAACTGAAATACTTTTGCATAGTCATCCACATATATCATATAATATAAAAATAGCCTACCAACATTAATCTTCAAATCAAAAGACAATTAGACGTATGTAATACTTTAATTTCAGCATCTACAAACCTATGTATATTAAAAGAAAAATATTTATTTTTACACCTATGCCTAAAATAATATCAATAAGAAATAACTATTTAGCACTACTAAAACTCTTAATAAACTAAATTCACTTGAACGACTATAATTTTAACATTAAACATTTATTTGAAAGGAGTACCGGACCGGCAAACTTCTTTGACAGAATAAGTAAGTTATATGGGTATACGTTCTTAAAATAAAAACGCTA